>CCAG010018360.1:0-61796 GCA_001077435.1 Glossina morsitans morsitans | reverse complement strand
TCTGATTGTTGTATACATGCACAAAACACTTAACATAGCCATAACCCAAGCGATGTATTGTTTACTAAAGGTCAAAAATATAGTTCGTAAATTCGTAACGTATTTATGGGTGGATAAATGAAGGATTCCTTTTGAAGCCAATACAATTTTTTTTGATTTCTTTATTATAATAACTCATTTCTTCAAAACTGAGAAGAAAAGAAATTCAGAAAGAAAAAGTAGTTTCAAGATACATCAAAAAAAAGAAATGCAAGAACATTTTAGAAAACTCCTCTTGCTCTTTTTTAGTCAACAATGCTTTGCACATAATTATAAGAGGAATTTATATTTTACACAATAGATCAATGAACTCACTGAGTAAATGAGCTTTTCTTCTCAAATTTCCTTCATCATTCACATCAATGGAATGCAAAAGCTCGTTTCAAAACTAACTTTAATGCGATCTTCAAAAACATTAACTCTTTCCTTATTCATATGAATTAGACAATCAATTAAAAAAAACCCTTTTCTTGTTTCTTAAAGTGATTATGTTATATAAGCGAAAATTGTCGATTCAGAAAAAGCGCCGTTTTTATGTTGTCATAAGTCTGTGAATGCCATTAACCATTAGAAGAGAAGAGAAATTTTCATACGTTCACCTGGTAACATCAAGTGTACCATAAAAAATTTGGTTATTTGCCGTTAATATAGAATTGTTATTGTGAAATTTGGTTTGCTCTGAGAGAAGATTTCTCTAATTACTTGGCAGCATTGGAAGATCATTGGCAGTGTTTTTGTAAAAAAGCCGAATTTTTACTCTTAATGAATACTTGTGTATTAACATAGCAGTAATCGAATAGTCGATTTTTTCTCTTCGAATATGTAGCTACGATTATGTGTGAATTTCTTGTTGCGAGAGCAGTTGAGCGTTGAGGGCGTTTAGGATTGGAAGTGATTTTTTACAAAAATTTCTCGCTGCATTTTTAATTTCTTATAATAAAAAATATAAGGACAATGAGTTATCAAACGATACTTTTACAAATAATAGAAAGTATGGTAGAAGACGATGACGAAACTAAGCAATTACTTAAAAAAATAGAGATTGCATATCGCGAAAAGATGGAATTGGAAAGACAAGTGAAAGGTAAAAGCGCAGAAAGAAAATGGCGTCGTATCTCTCAATTCAATGCATTTTTAGGCGTGGAAATTAAATTCAATATGTTCAAATTTAATTCCTATGCTTAGAAAGATAGTCAAGCCTCATTGTTTGCTCTCTCCTATTCCAACAATTGTAGTAACAGGAAATTATATTTGCGAATATTTCGTTAACGTGATTACTCCCTTTCTAGAAGAGGAAAAGGAACTGGAATTGCTTCAACATCATTCCTTCACCGTTGACTATATGATTGACAACTTTAGAAGCCTTATGACATTAATGCATTCCGCAAACCAAGACATGACGCCATTTATTCGCCTTAAAAGAAATTTACAAAGGATAGATTTTTCAAAAATATTACGGTGCGATCTAGTAACTCTTGAGCAAAGTTACCGTGAAGAATGGGATAAATTGCAAAAAGAATTTGCAGAAGAATTGTCTTGGCAGGAAAAAATGAAGAAACGTAATATAGGTAATTGTTAATATATTAATATTTACACAAATTTATCATCTATTCATATGAGAACGGAGTTTAGTTACTTTGTGTGCATATTGGTCCGTCAAAAAGTTTGCGTTAATTTAAACAAATTTCAGTGAAAATAAGATTAACAATAAAAATTTCACATGTGTGCCTAAGTAAAAGCACTATTTTTGCATTCACATGTATATCTGCTTTTCATGTAAAGCTCATTAAAGATGGAGTTTCATGTTTTATACTCTTAACTATAACAACAATACCAAGATGTAATTAAACGACAGAAAAACATGACTAAATCAAATCTCACACTGACGGTTAGTTTTGACTGTTACCAGCTAGGTAATAAAATTAATGTACTGTCATCTTGTATTTTTGCCTAAATTTCTATTCAAAGTTCAAGAATATTATCAAAGTAAGTTGGCTTTAAATAAAGCTAAAGAAACATTCGAAGAAACAAAAATAAGTTTACAGAAGTCCTTGCAAGAAGCTCAAAAGCTGACTAATGCTGCTCGTGACGAAAGGAACATGCTAATCGTTTCAATAATTGAAGGTTCTAAGGAATTAAGAAACCTTCAGGAAGAGGTTGTTCGCTGTATTTCTAAAGTTTCTGAAATTCTAATCTAATTTAAATATTTGTAGCACCATCAATTGGTTACATTTAAGGAAAGGGTTCAACAATTGCAAGACCGGAAGTTGGAATTGCAAATAGAGTTAAGCAAGTTACCGACACCCTTATCAACTATGGTGGATTTTTTATATTTTTACTTCGAATTTTGTAATTTAATAACTTCACTTTTCTTTAAACGTAGGAATTACAAACGAGCTCCAGTTCTTTACAAGCTCAATTTCAAATGATGGCATTTCCTTCGTTAACGAATTTCATACAAAACATTAATTCATCTGTTGATAACAAAATTCGTTCGCTGACTACTGTGCCCACTTCGGAAGCTCTCGGAGCAGTCAGTGCTCCAACCGTGAATTCTACACATTCCCCAAAAAAGATTGGTAAACATGTATATTTTCAAAAGCCCACGACTAATACAAATCTTGCTGTTGACTCAAATCTCGCGAATTCAAATTTCAAATCGAGTATAGAGTCCAAAAAAGCCATTATTGATAAAAGAAATACGGATGGCTTGAACAGCGTGGGTGCGACTTTTGAATGCAATGTCGGCTGTGAAAAGCCCATCAACAGTGAGAATACAATTTCTGAGTTCAGTGTCGGCATTGAAAAGGTCGCAGTAGATGAAAAAATTAACAAGCGTCCGAACAAGACGGACTCTGTTTCTGAATCGAGTGCTCAAGATCAACGACAACAATCTAACATTCCTGAAGAGGTAATAGTACAAGAAACGGAAGAGGAAAAACCTGGTGAAGCGGCTGAAAATGTGATTAACTTAAAAAATCCAGAAGAGACTTCAAAGCCCAAAGTTGAGATATTAGAAAATGTGGTTATTAAATTACCTAACCTAGCTAATGTAGTCGAAAAGAAGGAGTCTGACGAAAAAAAACTCGCTGCCGATGTGAAGGATCGAAAAACTACAAAACAATCAGACTTGCGTTCTTTAATGTCTTCTTCTTCTAACCAACTTGCAGCCAGTTTTACACCATTTAAAGATTTTAATTCATTTTTCAAAACGAGTGCCTTTTTGTCGGACAACATTTCGATGAGTAATGAAAAGGTGCCGGTGGAGAAAAAGGAAAGTGAAGATCCACTTCCACTTACGGAAAAAATGGTCGTCGATTCAGAGCCAGCAGATTTCGGCTTTCCTTTGGGAGGTTTCATGTCTAACGGCAGTGATGGAAATAATGTCGAAGGTAATAAAAGCGACTTTCTATAAACATTACATTCACCATACATAGTTATATAAATTGATTAGTTAGCTACCTAACAGTAGCAATTTATGTAAACATGCGTTGAACGTAAATTCTTATATAAAATCGACGGCGTTCAATGACTAATGTATGACTAATGTAGAAGTGAATATAATTTTTTCTACACTATTACAGTTTAAGTTTTTTATATAAAGTAGATAGTTCCATAGATGATCAATCGAAATGAGAAAATGCTTTTTTAATAATCTTTTTTTCTTTGTACAAGTTTACATAAACATATATTTAACCTACATTCTCATATAAAACTAATAGTTTATAATTAGAAACTAATACAAGTGAAGAAATTTCTTTATTAATTGTTTTTTTCTATTACTTTTTATAAACACATATTCAACATACATTTATCCATGAAAATTATTAATACAGGACAAGCGGACAAACTCCTCGTTTAATAATTTTCTTATTACACCAATTTATATTACATTGTATAGAAGCAACGGCAGGCTTTTTTGAATTCATCTATCGAAACCGAAGTAAAATTGTTTGCATATAATTTTGCTTAAATAAAAATGGAATAAAAAAAAATTTTTGTCTACACATAAAACAAAAACGAATATAATTTCTTTTGCCATTTTCACCAAAAGATACCAGGTTGGTTCATCCTCTGTAGCAGGCATAAATATATTATTTATAGATACTCCGCAAAATATAAAATATCATTGATCACTGAGAGCTTTTGACTGACTTTGATGTACTTTATCTACTGTGGATGTACATCGCGTTCAACTGAAAATTTTTTTATAAAATTTGGAACTCACGTTTATTTGTGAGTGCGTGTACATTGTGTATAGTTTTAGCCATTGTGACCTGCCGCCAATAACAGCAGCTTCTGATTGCGTTTACTTATCGTCGTGTTAGGGGCTTTGTATTACAGTTGCAACAGGCACGGTAAAACTCTTCAATATCAGCTTTGTAATCAAAAAGAAGACTTGTTAGGAAAACTAGAAAAGAATTTAAAAAAGTAAGTAAGAACAAGGGCAAGGCTTGTCATTAGATGCCCTACACCACTTCGCTCGTTTAGTTGTTAGTAATACAAACATTACACATTGTTTTCGTGCGTTTTTATTATTTTTCACTTTCCGTCATACCAAACTCGAAAACAGATATTCTCTCCATATAAGGGCTCGCTTTTCTTGATGACCTCTATATATGTTAGGATCTAAAAAATACATCGTCACTACGTCACGACTAAGGACCAATTTTCATCACAATGTATTAAAATAAATCAAAATTCAATCTTTTCTGAAGGCATCACTACTCATTAGAAATCTTACTTGGAGTGAGCTCCAAGAAATAGACGCATGTGTTTCATATTTGGTCCACTCAATTTTGATGTCAACTTACTACCATAAACATTATTTTCCACATGAAACTATTTTTATGTCAATTTACTCTCATGAAGTAATTTTCACCATAAAATATAAAAGTTATATTTTGCTATATAAAAATTCTGTTTTCGTAGAAGGGGGGGCTCAAAACATTTCCCCAGCCGAACAAAGTTTTCCATACCAATTTCGAATGACGAACTACTGCTGTATAATGAGTTTTGTTAAAAAATTTTTCAAAATTGCTATTGAAAGCGCAAAATCCTTTGATGAATAAGTGTTACAAAGAGTTGACGAAACTAATAAACCCCCCTTTTGATGTATTTCAAAATCTACCGCCTTGTTATGTTTGTATAAGAAAATGTTCAATATGACTATGCAATGTATATGCATTTTTTTGTAGGAATATTACGACACTGAACTGCATGTTTTCTGTTGGAAAAAAAATCGCTAATATTTTAGGGACTTAAGCGTCCAGAAATAGTAATGGAATTAATCATTTCTTTCATTTAGTTTCTTATAACTTTTTCTCGTTTCTTAGAAGCGATTATCTTATATCAGCGAAAATGATCGATTCAGAAAAAGCGCGTGTAAAAAGCCTGAGTGTCATTCATCACGGAAGAGAAATTTTCAAGCGTTCACATGTTCATACGTTAATGTCAATTATGTCATAAATAATTTTGTTATTTGTTATTAATGGAGAATTATTATTATAAAACTTTGTTTGCTCTGAGAGGAAATTTCTCTAAATCCTTGATAGCATTGGGGGGGGGGATCGCTACCATTGCTATTGTAAAATTGTTAAGAGAGAAAGCAATAGAGAGTGAATAACGTTTTAACAATTGCTTACATGAATATAAATCTGTTTGACTAAACCTTTGGAAGGCAATGTTTTATACTTAAATGCGATGACATTGATGCCCATAAAATGTCATAATAAAATCTCGTGTGTTATTGCTGCCTCGGCTCGGTTTAATTCTCTCTCTCTCTTTCTTATTCTTTCTCAAACAAAAAGGTGAATTCGCCCACAAAAGGAATTGCGCAGAAGCGCAAATTCTCTCTTCTAAGGTCAAACTTTTTCAAAGCTTTCACCACAACACGTGCTGTGGAAAAGGAGAAATTTCCCTAATATTCTCTCCTTCTCGGTGAAATATTTGAAAATTTACCAAATTAGGCTGCAAAGAAGTTGAGACCTTTCCGTCGGACAAAACCGACTTTTAAATACTTTAGACTGCTTTGCCTAATGCGATGCTCCACTCACTTTAAATCTGTCGTAAAATGTGAAAACTATTAATTTTATATATATATATCTATATATACCTTATATATATGTCCAGCCACTCAGAGAAAGCCATTCATAAGATTGTGGTCAGAGAACATTATAATTAGAGAGAGGGAAGGTGGATTGGAAAGGTGCATGCGTGCATTCAACTTTTAAAAGAGGAAACATCTGTTACAATGAAATCGATCAATAGTGATAGACTGAGGAGCAGTGCGATTAACGAACAACGAATCGCTGTGTTATACCGTGCGGTATATAAGTAATTTCAAAACAAATGAGTGGGCACGCTGAGGAAGCCAAGTAGTTCTGCTAAAGTACTTAGTGGATGGACAAATATCTTTCTTTGTCTCATCTACTCTGGATATACCTATACCTGAGACCACAACACACCGATGCTTCAAAGGTGTCATAAGTTTTAAAAATACCCTCAGTGCCTATGAGCAACTGAATTTTTCACTGTACGATCGTGACAAGATTTGCCTCCACTGGCGAATTATATTCCACTTTTGGCCGGATAGAGGCAGTGTAAACGGTATGGACATCGACTACAGAGAAATACTTTTTTGCACCGCTTTAAAACCTAAGTCCTTGACTTATTACCACATAAAGCTTTACGTTTCATATAAATCCTGATATACGGAGGGATCTCGAGAAATATACGTACGCAGCCTAAGCTTACCGTAGTAAATATATGGTAAAGTATAGGACTATTTTGTAAGAATTTCAGACCAAAAATTAAAATTGTTTCCGTTAAATGCGAAGACGCACTTGTTAAGAAAACTTTTATATTGAAGCGATATCAGAAAATAGTACTATCCCATCCAAATTTCCTACATCGGTTCAGTAGGCCTATTTTCTCTCAAAAATTGCAAAGTTTTTTCATATAACGACCTTTTTTACATACGTAGCCAATAGCTGAACACAAAATGACCAGGAACACGGAAGAGGACGGATAGACAGATATGCTCAATAGCTCAATTTAGAAAATAACTCTGAATAAATCGATTCGTATAATGTAAACTAAGGTTACTTCAAATCCTTTCTGATGTTACATACACCCATGCAAATTTCATTTATCCTTTCCATGCCTGGGCTGTAGGGTATCAAAAGGAAAACGTTAATTGAAACTTTCAAGAAAGATCGTCCTTATGATATAATGTGCATTATATGTATGAATCCAATTAACGTGATATTTTAACACTCGTGTCTCTGTGTGTCTGAAGAACTCACTACAGAAGCAGTCTGCGATTTTTTTCATATTCGCAAGTGAGCTAATAGGACAGTTTTTACATAAACCATCCGCTCTTATGTCGCTTATTTGCGTTTAACTTCTCAAGTTATAAATGCAACTGTAACGCAAAGAGAAAGATACGCATATATATAAATATGTATATATATATATACTTTCCTTCTCTCCCCCCTCCCCCTTCCGCCCCTCTCATTTTATATTAAGCTAGCTTCCTATAGTCAAATCTTGCGGAAATGTATGTCGACCGGCCAGCAAAGGACTACCTAGGCATAGCTAAACTAAGTCACAGATTTCACATTCATATATATACACATATATGTTACGGATGCATTCCTAAATAATACAAGGCAACTGAGCTTAAGAAATATTTTTCAGGCACAAAGCTACGTGTAGCGTCAACTTGCGAAATATCACACAATAAACGATTCATGGCCAATCATTATATAATGCATCTTTTGTGTTCCGTCCATATATAGGTACCAAAATAACTCGGATATAATTTCTCGCAAAAATTTCAATGCAAGTAAGATGCAGCCGTTTCAGTCATTTCGCTGCCCGTTCTACTGCCGAAAAGGCGGCTTTTTATAACGAGACTAAATCCAGAAGGCTCGAAGTGACAAGGAAAACAAAGGATTTTTTAAACAGTATCTCTATTTCTCCACCATTCAATCAATAGCTTAAATATTTTTTTTTATTATTGGAAACGTTAACCGTCTCTTCATTTCTGGAAAACCTTTTATCATCGCACTTTTTTTTCAAGTTTGGAACGAGGAAGCGATCGGATGAGACTGAATCTTTCGAATAGGGTACGATTCGAGTCTTCAGTTTTTTGACGTATAAACTGATGGATCGATGAAACAATGTTTTCTTTCTCACAACCATTTCTTCTTGATATCACAATAAGTTCGCATAATACGCGTCAATGAAGGCAGTCAGTGAAAAGTATCCCACGTACACGACAAAAAACTGATGCCATAACCTTGTCGTGACTTCGTTTCGCCTTCTTTGCAGCCAATTCTCCCTCAGTCCATTGTTTTAATTTTTCTTTCTTACTAAATTTGATGATGATGCGGTAAGCCCACGTGTCACTCGTCAGTCGATGTAAAAACTCGGTTTTATCGAGACTAGGCTAATGATGCACAAATAACGAGGATGTAGCAAGCAAGTACTCAAACGGCTTTTAAAGCTAACAGAGCGCATCGCAGTCTAAAGCAACGAAACTTATAAATATTTTATTAGTACATACATACGGTGATAAAGCTATGCTAACGAATGTTATGAAAAACTTTTAGTAAGCTTTTATTGTCATGTTGAATAACAGATTATATGAAACATGACTCTGCAGTAGTATAGAGGAGAAATCTTAATAATAAGCATATTTCGTACTATAAAAGTTATCTGCAAATTTATTGATTTGCCTATAATTATATCTTCTTGCATTGCATTCTATAAAATTATAACATAATATAATATTTTATCCGTAGTCATTCGTCCCTAGTGCGAAATCGTGGCGTCCTCTAGCGTGCAAACTCAAGCTAGGACAACCACCTCCGTAAATATAGCGAAAACTTTATATGCCTTATATACATATGTACATATGCATACTGCAACGTATACATATTTATATGTTTGCTGTTCCTACCATAAAATAGTTATGTTAAGTTAAGAGATGCTTCTCAATTATTTTCGAAAAGAAAATCAACAAGAATAGAGTGTGCACTCGTTAATTTTATTTGTCAATAACACGACAATGAATATGAAAATAATGAAATAATTTTTCTTTTTTCTTTCACTTCATTCATTAATTAATTTAGTTTAAAATTTAGTTACCTACGTTACACAACTCAAATATGGTTTTACCGAATTTATTAGTAATAACACGCTAGTCATCAACCCCTTGATAATCATACTACAACAAATTGTATAACTCTTGGATTTAATCGCAAAGTTCGCTTACACTTTCGTTAAGAAACGTCATTTAAAGGATAAAATGAATCCTTTTCAAACTAAAGTGATTAATAAACCGATAAGGAACCGAATATAACGCATACCAACCACTATGCTTCGCTTATTCTACTCTTCAAATGCTTTTATTTGATACCCATATCGCTGGTATTAGTATTAACCCATTTTCAGGCCGATAATATATCTTTATTTGAGGAATGTACAAAAGAGTTTTAATCATTCCGCCCCATTTGCCTTATGACAGAAGAAAAAATAAAATTTAATCACTTGAAACTTTGTGTGGGTGTGGCCGATTTTTTCCATTTTTGCACATAAATAGTGTAGAGTGAGTAAGCATATAATTCATGAACAATGAGCAGAAACGCACAAAATTTTTGAATAGAAGAAACGAGTTGTGCTCAGTTTATGCTTCACTGTGGACTTGTGCACGGACCAATTTGGTTAAAAAGCTTCCAATGTTTCTATCAAATTTGAAGTCGATATCTTCATTCTTGCGACAAAAAGAGTGCCAATAATAAGCATTACACAGACACACAGACGGACAGACATGGCTTAATCAATTCAGAATTTCATGCTTAAGCTTCCTTTTGCGTGTTACATACATTATAGACAAAAAAAAAAAAAAAAAAAAAAAAAAAAAAAAAAATGTATATACGTCCATCCTTCAATGGGGGGTATGAACAGTATTTAATTTATCCATTGATTTATTTCTATCATCCTATTATTAATTGTTTTTCTCTTACTAGTAAAACTCTATGATGTTATTCATTCTCTTTGGTTTCGATTTCCGTTTAAGTTTTCGATTCAAATATTTAACAGATATGTTAACAGAACGGTTGTGCTTTTGAGTAAAACAGTACAGTAACAGAAAGCATATTAGTCTCTGGGTTAACATGGGAGAAGAGTATAAAATTTCAAAGAAAAAAGAAGAAGAAAGCTAAAAAAGGATAATACAGTTCTCATGTTAAATATATAAACAAAACGAAAATTAAGGAACATGTTAAGGATTTAAAAAAAGACAAACACCCACATACCAACAAATACTTATAGAAAAGCTATTTTATACACGCATTATATATTTATATATTATACATATACTTACATATATATATTCTTGTAATTTAAATAAACTTGATTACATGCAATGCAAATAAAAAATAAATAAATGAATGAAAAGGGGGCAAAAGAAGGAAATAAGTGACTTTTAGATTCACGTACGTGCACTTGCCAGGCTGGCGCTTAGCATTTGAATATCCAACGATTGTCATGGCGACATGCACTAGAATGAGTAACACAACGAAAGAATTTTACGAAATTCAGAGTGAAAACGGTGCTTGAAGTCCTTAGCGAATAAAAAGAAATGCAATTAAAGTATTTAAAGACAATTTTAGAAGGACAGGTAAGGACAGGATGTTCAAATGTTCATAATTAAATTCAAATAGAAATTAATTGTAGAATTTCTTCGTCTCTTAGAATTACATAAATCGTATTCCGGGTTTGGCTTGGTCGCCGAATCATCAAAAGTTGGCTGTTGCTACCGCTGATCGTCACATTTATTTATATGATGATTTAGGTGAACGTCGTGACAAGTTTTCAACAAAACCCGCAAATCCCGCAAATGGTAAACACTCCTACGTTATACGCGGCTTGGCCTTTAGCCCGGATTCCAAAAAATTGGCTGTTGCACAAAGTGATAATATTGTATATGTTTACAAATTGGGTGAATCGTGGAACGAGAAGAAAGTAATATGCAATAAATTTCCTCAAGCAACAGCAGTGACAGCGTTAATATGGTTAACATCTGGTCCCATTATAGCGGGTAAGTTTTTAATGCGTAATAAAAGTAAGCATAATTTTGTGAACAACATTAAACCGTTTAAACCGTTACTAAAACAGCATGAAAACCAATTTGATAGTTGAACTGTTCACAGATGAAATATCGTTACAAATAACATTGTGTGCGTATTTGCTTTACATTATTTGCAAGCCATTCATCTTAATATCGTTTATGGTCCTTTAACCGCTGACAACACTTCCATTCAGTAATGAGCTGCTTTCGCATTGAGCATTGGACGGTAAATTACACGCGTACCTGATTTACAGTAACGCAGGTAAATACGTGTGGACGATCTACAAGATAATCAGTCTGTCAGTCTGTCAGTCTGTCAGTCTGTCAGTTTGTTGAAAAAAAAAAAGAGAAAGACAGCCCCAAAACTTTATATAGAAAAACAAACGTGATCTTGAATTTCCCCTTTTCAGCCTTATTAAGCTCAACAAGTAAGAAAGTTATGTTCCCTTCTTACCAAACCCTGAATAGTCATAAGCTCAATTACATGTTCCGCAATCACTAACTCTTTGGCCAGAAATTTATTTTGATATTCGACAAGGGACTTTAAAATAATAATAATAATCAGGTCGTCGCACACCCAACTAGTTAAGAAGCGTGACTGTCAAATCAACGGATTTGAATTGACCGCTCAAAACGGCAAACCATAATTTAATTACAGTTGGCCTGTGGTCGTAGCTATAGTGAATGCTTGCCCGATCGGACGCACATCTCCCAAGTTTCGGTCAATTTTTATCTCTTTCCACCCATCTCTCGTCTTCGGACCATCATCGTAATGCACTAATAGGGTATATAGGGTGAAGCGGGGCAAGAAAGTTAGGAAGTGGCCACTGCCCGACCGGTACGCCTCATGTCTTTATCGCACTCAGCACGCACTGCCGCTCCGACCGCATGCCAATCTTAATCAAAGTATGGCTTATCGCACAGAGGATTAATCCCAGGTATACCGACTTGATAGCCGTGCTTCTTCAAAGAGTGTAACAGTTTATCAAATATTTGCAAATACGCTTAATATAGTTATTATTAAATATGGCAGGAAAGTTGAATAAAAACACAACTTCAAATGTGGTCTAAGAGTATTTGTGTAATGTATGTTGTATTGTATCATCACAGTCCATTTCTGCAATATTCAGTTTTTTACTTATGCGCTATTTATTCATAGTCATAGTAATATACGAATTTTCGTATATATAATAAAGAAGAAGCGTTTCTTTATATAAGATCCTCATACATGAGAAATTGCTTCGAGGTAGAGATCAATTCAAGAATGTTCGTGAAGACTCTACATTTGTTGGTGAACAAATTCCAGTTTTCGATAACAGAATATGCAGCTGCAGGGAACAGTATCACTGAGAGATATAACGTTCTGAGAAAGGGAAGGATTCTTTATCTTGACTTTAATTAACTCCTTGGCAGTGCAAAGAAGAGCTCTTTCGGAAACGGGCCACCCCGTTTCACCAGAAATGGCATTGAGAATATGTTGACGAGTTGAGAGAGTCAGTCCAGTACAACGTTTTAACATTCGATTTTCAAATGTTTGTATAAGTTTCTCAATATACTTTGGGAAATTGCAACATGTAGAATGTGCAAATTCAATTTTGGACCTGACTAAAGCTTTCTGTAGGGTCAAAGTTTTTTTGGGAGGCAAGCCTGACTGATTGTTAGTCATGAGTTTGATGAGAGTCTTTGAAGGCTTTCTCATTATATCCACAAAGAGTTAGGCTATCATTTAAAATTCTACCAAGAAATCGAAGAGATTTCACCTGATCAGCTTTAATTCCTTTGATAAAGAGCCTGATTTCACGTTTAGAACGTTTGGCAAAATAAATAATATTTGTTTTGCTGGGGTTAAAATATAAATTAAGATCGGCGCATGCATCGAAAAAAAAGATTGGCTTTTGTCGAGAGTTTATTCACAGTCGCTGAAAAAGATGAGTCCGCGGATACGATTAGGAAATCATCTGCATATTGAAAAATATGAGTTTTGTCATCTTGAAGGTCATGCAAAATAGCTGAGTATAGATTGAAAAGTATTGGGCTTAAACAACTGCCTTGTAGGATACCATCGTGTATTTGAACTTTTTCTGTACCCATCACCAACACACGCTTGGATAAAAAATGTAGTACACCCAGACGTATTTGAAGGGGTATTGAAATGTTCAAAAGGATTCTACCAAGCTTAATCAAGTTGACACAATCATAGGCTTTGCTGATGTCCAGCGAAAGCAACCATTTTACCAGATTTTTTTAAACTAGCCTTTGCGTTTTGATAAGCGTAAGAACGAGCTGGAATAATGTTCTCGGTTTTCAAGAAATCCATTAGTCTCTCCTTAACCATGAGGTTGATAATCTTTATGAATACAGATATTAGTGAAATTGGTCTGAAGTTACTTAAATCATATAAGTCTTTACCTGCCTTAGGAATGGGAACTATTTTGATGCTTCGCAAATCTGAGGGTAGAAAGTTAGTGGAACAGCAGTTGTTAATTGCGTGCAAGAGAATGCTAAAGCTTCCTCCAAGTAGTGCTCTGAGCATGTCGTACTTAACTCCATCACAGCCTGGAGCAGAAGCCCTCTTTCTGGAATGTAAAACATACATTCGCTCATGCAATGAAAAGGGTGTGTTATTGCGACTACTAAAAGGAATTGAAGGTATTGTAATCGAATTGACCCTTGGAATATAGCTCTTGAGCATATCCAAGTATCTTCTATTATCATGATCGTTCCACGCAGCACAACCGCTTAATTTTCGACTAGAATGTCGATGACCATTGATGTAATTCCAGAAAGAACGTGGGTTACCGTTACTACGTAACTCTTTAATCGCGATAGCTCTATGTGTCCTTTTCGCCTTTCTAACTGCAGACCTCCATTCTTTCAGTGTTTTCATACATTCTTGCAGCTTGGTATTTCCGGAAAAGTGTTGACAGGGAAGAGTTCCACCAAGGTTTAGGCGAGAAGGACTCAATGTCAGGAAAGTTGGTTCTAACAGACTGAAAGGCACGTTGAATTGATGATAAATCGGAAGGAAGATCAACTTTAGACAGACGGTTCATAAGGAAGTTGCGTGAAATGAAATTTTCTATTTTCTTAATGGAATTGTTGCAACTGTGTGTGAATAAAAGGAGAGAGTGCTGACTTTTGTCAATGGGAACGTTGCGCGTGTTGCAGTTGAATGATAAAATAGTTGAATTCGACAAAGGTAGATCCAAGACACTGCTCTCCGTGAGACCATTTCGGTTACAGTGAAAGCTGGTATTGCCATTATTTAAGACACTGAAACTAATGGAATTGATGGTTTTGATGATGATAATGTCAACAGCAGAGTTATAGGGAATACGTCTGAAAATGACACCTTTCTTAACTAATATACTAACACCACCATAGCCATTATTTCGGCATTTGGTCGCTGAAGCATAATTCGAAACTTTACCATCAAAACAATTTTCATTTTTCAGAAAAACTTCACTTAAAATGCAGAAATCAACTTTACTTGAGTTCAAGTGAAAATCCAAAAACGACAGGTTACGACGAAAACTTTGGATATTATATTGTAAAAAGGACATCATATTTAAAGTTGAGAAGGAACCCCGGCGAATTTCTTGGTAGTGCTGGGCGCTTGAACGGGGCGAGAATCAGCACAGACAGACATTGTTTTTTCAAATTCCTTAATAAGATTATGAGGGATTATCGGGCGGATACTTTCTTTAATCGAAGAGATTAATCTTTCAAGTTCTGAGGAACGCAAACAGTTGTTTGAAATTACTGGACGCCGAAGACTTGTTCCAGACGGCTTGGAGTGTGGATTGAGAGGAGATTTGGAAAGAACCGATTTTCTTTTGATGACAGCATTAAATTTATTCTTGGTTAAAATTTTATGGGCATTTTCATTGTCGTCCTTACTCGAAATGGCAGACGCGTTCCCCAATGGAGGGGAAACTGTCATCGTTGGAGATGTCGTCAAGATATTCGAAGTTTGAAAACGGACAGCGGACTTGATCGGAATATCGGACACGGCCTTTGTAATTATTTCGTCTACATTATATGTACATGGGATGTTTCGAATGACTCCGAACCTCTTAGTGAACGACCTTTAAATTCTTTTTAGAAAAATTGGTGACAAAATTGTTGGCATTGGCAGCAGAGGTGAAGAACAATTTGGCTCTGTCCTTGCTGACCACTTTTAATTCGAGTAAACCTTCGATGTTGAAAGTTTTTAAATAATCATACAAAAAAAAGGTCCGAATTGATGTTTACACGTTTTCCCACGGAAAGATAGTCATGTAAATGAATATCATGCTTTTCAAACTCCGTGGCACCCAAATCAAAAGGCTTATTAAATACCTGTTTTTTTAGCACTGTCAAATCTTTACTTGCTGCCCCTCCTTTGGGAGATAGACTAACATCATGTCTACCCATGCTCGACCTCTTGTTTTGCTCATTCGTATAGAAATCCTCGAAACCGTCTCTATCTGTGACAATTAATTCAGACCCTGTCTCCATCGGGGGACCGGCTAATGTTGTTTCGGCACTTATCCCGGGAAACACTTACGAATGCAGACGAAAAGCGGAGAGAAAAAAAAAATTAATATATAAATTTTTTATTTATTTATTTTTTTTCTTTTTTAGTTTACAAGAATTTTGCTTCTTTTTTAGGTTTTTGTTTATTTATTTATTTTTATTTTTTTTCCACTAACACCGATAAAACACAAGAAAAGAGAAAAAATTATCCAGCTGCCGTTTGCCGAAAGTCAAATGACGTGTTATTTCTAGTGTTGATGGCAAAGGAAAAAAAGGAGAAATTAATATTAAAACTATTTTCAACGTAACGCGTGTACTGAAGTGAGTTTTAGTACTTCGCCCACGCTCATTTTGCTTTAGACAGATCACAGACAGGTCACATCGTTTGCTTGGAATCAATTTTGACTTACATTGTTTTTACAACCCAAATCTGAATACGTTTTTAGGGCTTGATGATGGTAAAATACGAGCACTTCATTGTAAGAGTAATAAATCGCAAAGCCTTTATGGAATCGAGAGCATTTGTATCGCATTGGCTGCCAATACCAAGGGTACAGCGTTTCTGTCCGGACACAACGATGGCACTATTATACGTTATTTCGTATCTGATGATGTCAATGAGCCATCTTCGCGCGTTGCCCAACATCCCGTTCCACCATTTGCGTTAGCCTGGCCTCAGGGAGGTTTTTGCGCCGCAGGATGTGATCAACGTATCGTGTTCTACGATACAGTGGTAAGAATCTGCTTTCGCCCAATACTCTGCTAATCTTAAATTCGTTGTTACGTTGTTCAGGGACGTCAGGTACGCACATTTGATTATTCACGGACGGAGGATGAACGTGAATTTACGGTCGCCGCTTGTAGTCCCAATGGCCAAGCAGTGGCCTTTGGCAGTTACGATCGTGTACGCATTTTTACTTGGAGTCCACGTTTGTTTGCTTGGAGTGAAACTGCTTCTAAGGACATTGAGTTCTTTTATACTGTAACTAGCCTTTTATGGAGACATGACGGCGCCAGGTACGTATAACTAAATACTTAAGAGAGTAGAGATATTTCTCCTCTTTGCTTACAGATTGGCTATGTCTTCTCTCGTTGGCGCTGTGATAGTGTTTGAGACCGTGCTAAAACGTACCGTATGGCAGGATAAATTTGAATTGATTTTTGTAGCTCCGAGTCAATTATTGGTACGATCGTTGAAAGCGCCCCATGAACAAATGACGATAGAATCGAAACTGGGCTTAGAGATTGATGACGTTCGAATTATGGGCAAGGACAATTACTTAGTTGCACGGACTGAGGAATCTTTAATATTATGCGATTTAACTCGCAACTTAACCAGCGAAGTTTCTTGGACGACCACCGGACGTCATGAGCGTTTTTATTTCGAGAATCCGACAGTATGTTTGATATTTAATGTAGGCGAACTAAGTCTAGTAGAATATGGTGAGTCAACGCTTCTCGGCTCAGTCCGAACAGAGTTTGTAAATCCTCATGTAATCTCAGTGCGTTCAAACGAACGGGGAAACACCAAGTAAGAATGTAAACCAAATTTCCTAGAATAAGAAAATAACTTTAGTCTTTATATATATACCTTTCAGAGCCAATAAAAAGTTGGCTTTCTTGTTGGACGCTAAAACGATATGCGTTGTTGATTTATTTGGTCAAGTTGTTATTGGGCAAGTTAATCACGAAACAAAAATTGATTGGTTGGAATTGAGCGAGACAGCCCATAAGTTACTTTTTCGTGATAAGAAAATGAGGTTAGCTCTGCTAAAAGAACTGCAAAATGCATTCGCTGCTACCAACAATAACTTTGTTCGTCGACTTACAGATTAATTCTGATTGATATTTATTCCGGAAAGAAGCAAACACTACTAAATAATATTTCCTTTGTTCAATGGGTACCGCAAAGCGATGTGGTGGTAGCACAAAGTAACTGCAATCTGGCCATTTGGTATAATATAGATTTACCGGAACACTTAACTTTAGTGCCGATACGCGGGGAAATAACCGAAGTTATTCGAGAAGGAGTAAACTAATCAAAAATTTTTCAATATCTGAGTCCATTTTACTTGCTTTTTGAAATTTTACAAGGGTCGTACCACTGTCCGCACTCAAGAAGGCCCTACTGAGCATGCTTATCAACTCGACGAAGGCCTCGTTGAATTCGGCACTGCCGTAAATGATGGCGATTATGGGCGTGCTATTCATTTCTTGGAAACTTTAGGAGATAAGCCAGCTGCCAAGGCCATGTGGCATAATTTGGCCATAATCGCTATAGAAGACGCTAATCTACGTGTGGCTCAACGTTGCTATGCTGCCTTGGGAAATGTATCCAAAGCTTTCTATCTTCGCGAAATGATAGAAGAGGCTGATAAATATGAGAAGAATACAGGAATTCCCGGTATTCTTTGTCCGGAGGTGAAGGCCAAACTAGCTTTACTGTCATCTGATCTACGGTCTGCAGAACGTATCTACTTAGAGCAAGGTTATTTAGAAGCAGCTATAGCAATGTACAAAAAATTACGCATGTGGGATGATGCAGTTAACTTGGCTGAGAGACGAGGCTTTTCGGGTGTACAACAACTAAAAGAAGAACAAATGTCTTTTTTATTAGAAACAGGCCAAGAAGAGAAAGCTGGTCAAATTCTTGAAGATCGAGGTGAAGTGGATAAAGCCATGAATTTGTTTCTGAAAGCCAATAAACCGGCACGAGCTGCTCGCTTAGCTTTGAAACATACACACCTACTCGATGACCAACATTTGATGATGAAAGTCACTGAAGGTTTAATTAACTCAGGTACTACTAACATAAAAGTTTTGGAGTCATAGACAATTTGGTAAAAATATGTTTCATTCTATTTAGAACTCTACGAAATGGCTGGTGATATCGCTCACCGTTTGTTTCGAGCAGATGCAGCTTTAGCTTTGTATCGCAAAGGAGGAGCGTATGCTAGAGCTTTGGACATTGCCAGAGAAGCAGCTCCAGATGAAGTTATAGGTCTAGAAGAGGAATGGGGTGATTGGCTTGTATCACGCAAACAACTAGACGCCTCTATTAACCACTACATAGAAGCTGGTGCCACCCAAAAGGCCTTAGAAGCTGCTGTAGGAGCTAAGCAATGGCGAAAAGCGGTGCAAATAGCCAAAGTATTAGACGAGCCGAAAGATATACAACGCTACGCTTTAGATTTATCTAAGCACCTGGCTTTCGCAGGGGACATAGATGATGCCGAGGATCTGCTAGTTAGAGCTAATCTCTTTAAGGAGGCTATAGAGTTACTCAATCGCCATGGTAAATGGAAGAGGGCTTATGCTATAGGTGAAAAATATCTTAAGTCTGACGAGATGCGAAATCTGTTTGTGAACCTTGCTGGCAATTTGGAAGAACAAGGAAAGTATCGCGATGCTGAGAAAATTCTGTTAGCTGTTAATGAACCGGATCTAGCCATAGCTATGTATAAGCGTCGCGAACTTTATGATTCTATGATACGTTTAGTTGAACGCTACCATAAGGATTTGTTGGAAAGCACCTACCAACACTTGGGACGCACCCTAGAGTCTAAAGGCAAATTGAAAAATGCTGAAGTCTATTACTTGGCAGCGGGAGACTGGAAGTCAGCGGTACATATGTATTGTACAGCCGGTAGGTGGGAAGACGGTTATCGTGTAGCTAAGCAGCACGGTACTGACGGAGCCAATAATCAGGTGGCTTATATGTGGGCGAAATCCTTGCCAGTAGAAAGAGCCGTTCGTCTACTTACCAAATTAAGCCTTTTGGAAACGGCAGTAGGATTTGCTTGCGACTCAGGACAATTTGAATTTGCAATGGATTTGTGCCGTTTCGCAGGAAAACCAACCGACGAAGTACATTTAAAAATAGCAATGGCTCTGGAAGATGAGGGTAAATTTGAGCAGGCCGAAGTTGAATTTATCAGAGCTAATAAACCACGAGAGGCAATACTTATGTATACACATGCTGGGGATTGGAGGGCAGCCTTAAATGTGGCTGAAAGTCACTTACCTGAAGCTGTTAGCGAAGTGCTTATCAGTCAGGCTAATGCTGCTTTAGAGACTCGCAACTATCCAGATTACGAGTCTTTGCTGTTAAGAGCACAACGGCCCGATATAGTAATTGAACATTACAAAAACCAATGTATGTTTGACGACGCCATACGGGTAGCCGAGGATCATTTCCCGACAGCTCTGAATGATTTAAGGCGTTTGGCAGCGCAGGAGAAACGACATGGCGCCGGCGCGAGTCACGATTCGCGTGCCTATCTTCAGCGGGCTGCTGAGTTCGCAAAGAGAGAGGATTTTCGCAAGGCTGCAGAATGTTTGATGCAAATAGATTCATCAAATGCAGAAAACGAGTCTACATTAGAACGTGCTTTGTTGAGAGCGGCAGAAATATGTAATCAGTTTCTAGAGGGACAAGATGCAATGGAAGTAGCTCAAAAATTAGGTCCACGTTTGTGGCAAATTAAACAGATCGGTCCAGCCGCTCAATTATATTTAGCTGCAGACATGCCAAGGGAAGCGGTAGATGTGTTTATAAAAGCTGAACAATGGTCGAAAGCTCGTCGTTTGGCCAAGGAAATAGATCCCGAGTTAATGGCTTACGTCGAACAACAGCAAAAGGCGCGGCTACAAAGTGAAGGCAATGTTGAACAACTGGCCGATATAGGTGAGCACGACCGACGTAATTCAAATTCCGAATGCATCATTTATCATTTCAAATTTACTCAGATATTATCAGCGCTTTGGATATTCTGGCCGAGCAGGGACAATGGCAACGTTGTTTGGATAAAGCGAAACAAATAAACACTCTGACTTTACAGAAATACGTAGCCCTCTATGCTGCCCAACTTATACGGGAGAACAACTGCACGCAAGCTCTGCAAGTGTATATTAACTATGACCCACCCGCCGTTGAAGCTAACTTCAACATCTATAAGAGAATAGCTTTAGATTGTTTTGCTTTGCGAGAACAAGCTGCAAATGGTATATGGAGAAATTTAAGAAATTTTCTCTACAAATTGTTGCAGGTAAAAAAAAAGCAAAAGTTTTAAGAAAAAAAGAACGAAAATAAAGCAGATAGTGAACACAAAGTACTGGACATTTCGAAGCAGATGGATATGTAAAACAAAATATATATTAGGAAATCGAAAGCAATAAGAACTGCAAAGAGCTAACAATTGAGGACGAGGGTGAAAGGGGTAAAAAAGCACGGAAAAAAACATTAGGAATAAAAAAGGAGAAAAGAAGTTTCAATCCCGTGGCTCGACAAACAAATGGAAATTGAATATGAATATTAAGTAAGGTTAGAGAAAACGGAGTAATAATAATAAAATAAGAAGAAGAGACAAGTACGATATACAAAAATATTAACCGATGCTTAACTTATAATAATTTCTGAAATCTCTAGGTAAAAGTGCTCGGGCTACTCTTTAGCTGGACCTATTGACGGTAAACCTAGTCTTCTACAACAAAAAAAAATGGGGACAAAATTAAGGCCAGACTAACAGTAAAGTTAAAAACAAGCGATTGAAAGGTCTTTGACTGAAATATGAGAAAAATTTAATGAACAAATTGAGAGACTTGCAAGAGGAGTAAGTTTAATAAGACTAAAAATTTCCTTGTCCTTGCAGTCACTCAAATCGTCAACGTTCTCAGAAGCGCCCATTGCAGACATTATAGAACAATATCTTTTGATTGCTCATTATTATGCCGCTAGAAGTGCTTGTCGCCAAGTGCAATCACTGCAATCGATTGCTTTACGCATAACAATCGCTTTGCTACGCTATACTGATATAATACCCGCAGATAAGGGTTTCTATGAAGCTGGTTGGGATTTGCGCAACGCAGGTCGCGAAGCGGAAGCTTTTGTCATGCTCAATCATTATCTGGATATATGTGAAGCTATTGAGGAAGATGCTGGCAATTTGGTGGACCACAGCTATCTAACCGCGACCGACTTTCCCAGTTCGGTGCCGCTGCCCGAAGAAATACACTTAAAAAATGATCCAGACTTACACGAAGAAGTACGGGAATGGGTACTATCTGTTAGCATCGATCAACAAATCGATCAGGTAGGTACATTGTAAAAATGATACATACTAAACAATATATAAACATAAATGTGTATTCTCATCATAGGCACTTCCCGTAGATGACCGTGGCTTTTATGAGTGCTGTTTGGGATTTGATGACGTTCCTTGCGTACTAAGCGCTTACCCTGTACGCGGCAGGCAACCGGTCACATTTCAGCAATCGAACCGACAGGCAAACCGTGACGTCTGGAGCAAATTTTCGGTCGCCCAGAAAATGCAATCAACAAGCGAAGTGAGCGAAGTAATAGCATTTACTGAGAAATGGAATGGATTGGCCAACTATGTTATGCATTAACTCATTAATGCATTAAGGAAGTAAAGTTCAGTAAATTGTAATTTTGGTATCCACAAAAAATAGAAAACCGACTTATAAAATATTTTTTTATTGAAGCGTGAAAGTTAACTTAACCGATCAGTTAAACAGTACGTTAAAATCTATTGCAAATTGAACGAGCTTGACTCTTTGTGTGCGTGGTCTGTAAGCTTCAATCAAGAGTCAGTTAGTTGTTCCAACTAAACATAATACGTAGGCGTATCTAAATCACCTAGCAATCTTATATTAATCAAAAGTTTATGCACTTGTGTACGTGTGAAGCGTAATAAATTTAAAAGAAAAAAAAACTCCTTTGTAATTCTTTAAGTAATGCGTATCGGTAGGTGCATATTTTTGTCATCTTGTTGGTAGCTAAAAAGTTCTTCGAATTTAAGAAAAAATATTTAAAGGTGAACAAATATATTGAAGAGCGTTCGTGAACAAACGAAAGTGGACGGAACAAATTCTCTAATGAGTGAACCTTTCCAGGGTCGCGATTTCCCTTTCTTCTTGCTACTCTTGCTACATACTCCAGACTTATCCCTTTTTGAGAGCTCAAATCCCGGAAAACACTAAGCATCGTTCTTTCTTTCAAAGTAATTTCGGATTGTGCTGCAAAATACTTTAAAAAAATATCGACGTTTGTCCTCATAATGGTAGTCAATGCGCACATAAAGAAAGTATCGCTAAACATATATATCAGTTTATTGTGAAAACATCGTCTTAATTTTAAACAAAATTTCTTTCTTTTTTTTCCTTTAAATTAAGCAAAATTGGAATTTCTTTTTTGAAAATTTTATGTAATCGATTTTTTCTTCGACTTCTGCATAACTACCATGTAAACACATATTTATATATATTTAGATCGCACATGTATAGATACATATATAGATATATACACATATATATATATATATATATATATATATATATATCTATGTTTTTGTATATATGTATATAAATATATCATTTTCTTAATAAATCAAGAAATTTTGCCTTCTTTTTATAAACAATTCATAGAATCTAAAGAATTAATTAAAAGTTTACTTTTAAAAGCCATTCATTCAGTGAATATTAAAGAGATCGCCGGCTGAGGGTAACGGAGCCAAACCGCCAGTAACATCGGGTAATTGTGTTAAATCAGGTAAATTGGAGAGATGATCACGAATTTCCTTTTGTACGGCTAAAATTTTTTGCAATTTCTTCTTATACTCCTACAATTAAAAGAAAACAAAACATTTATTTTTTTAAATTGATTATACAAAAAAACAAAAAATAATAATAATAATGAGAACAGTAAATATATTTTTTAAAAATTCACTTTTATAATCAATCTAAGCTTCGCTTTTTATTACTATGAGATTTTGCTATATATATATATATATATATTTATATTGACATAAATATATATATCTTTTTTCTTTATACTTAAAGTCAGTTAGTAAGAAACAAAAAATAATATCTAACAGTTTCATTATGCGCTGTCTATTTAAAATGCTGTTATAGGTACTTTGCTTACATAAACTACACTAGGTATTAAAATTACATTTATTTAATAAGATTTTGTAATTTATCTATCGACTTTAAATCAATGAAACTGCTATAACAGATACTGAATATTGGAAGTTTTGTTTGTAACTCCTAACGGAAGCTTTCGACTACACTTTCATTGCTGAAATAAGAGAAAAATGTGACAAAAAAGAAAGCAACATTTACTTCTAAGCGTTTTTCTGCTTGCACCAGCAATTCTTTTTGTTCGGCTTGAAAATCTCGCAGCATCGATGCCAATTTGGTGCGTTCCTCCATTTCAGCTGCTAAGCGTGAATTGTAATCATTTAGAAGTTCAACAGCTTCGTTAACCTAAGTTTAAATTCAGATTTTTATTATCAACACATTCCAAAAGGACCGCAAATTTTCGTTGCACACCAACCTGATTGGCTAAGGCCTTAGCAGCGTCTTTATCCTCGAGTTTATTAAGGCAGCTAATTTCTGAAATTTCCGGTGGCAGATTGGCAATACGCTCTCTTACTATAGCGTCACTGGAGGCAGAATTTTCAATCTTAACCAAAGCCTTTATTAACTCTTCCGGTTCAGGCGGGTCACCCAAAGGCAAGTAGGGACTTTGTTCAGCGTCACCATTCAGTTCAAACAGAAGTGCTGTATTTTTATCGTCACTGTCTGAAGAAGTCCGTGACCTTTTTACCTTAGTCTTATTATTTTCTTCGTTTTTACGCTTGCCATCGTTGCCTTCGTTCGACTGGTTCTGTTTATTAAGTTTGGCTCTAAAATCAGCTATCATTTTAGGTTCATAAACACCACGTTCCTCCCAAATATTTAAGATACGTCCCAAATTGCCAAAAAGTTTATCCGAAGTACAAGTTTCACCAATATGTGAGAATACTTTAGGCAAAATATTTGAAAATTCTTTACCATATTCCGGTCCTTTCTTTTTACTGTTCTGTATAACATCATTGGCCAAGTACATGAAGATAAGTTTCTTGGACTCTGGTACTGAAAAGCAGAAAGCGACAAAGGCAAAGGTACTTAATATGAAACTTGCTTAAAAGAAGTGGAATAACATTTACCATTTTCAATTTCCCGCAGCCACGTTTTAATAATGCCGGCGTGATGCTTACGATGATGAATTAACCATAAGGATAGCGTTTGTATACTTTGTTGGCTAGAATTCAATTCGGCCAATTTTTTTAATAACGCTGTTTCAGTAAATGCCGACATGCTCTCACTACGGATGGTACCTTAATTTCCAACGTCTTAGTAAAACTTTGTTTATTTTATTATCGGCAATATAATCCCTTTTTTTTATTTTTTATCTTTTTTTTTATTTTTTTATAATTTTTTTTTTTTATTTTCTTATTGAATTATTTAACCAACTTCCCAGAGTTCTTTATCCTCTTTGGAAATCCTCTTTGGAAATGAAACTTCAGTCTAAACACAATTTCATGATTTTTTCTTGACATTACAACTGTCTGTTGTCATATAAACAAACAGCTGTGGTTGGCGAATTATTCAATTACAACTTATTAACAAAACTGGGATGTTATAAGCGCTCCAAGGTTGCATTTCAGTAAGTAGTAAAATTATGTATCCCTACGCAAGAGAAAAATATATAATACTGTTATAGAATTTTCTATCTGCTTGTTATGAGCTTAAGGAAAACTTATCCTTGAGTGAAAATATGTTAAAATTAGAAATGGATTGAATTAATATCAACAAAACCATGACAATATTTTGTATAGATGTATTCCAGTCCGTTACTTCCATAATTGCAATTACAATTTGTAGCGAACGGAACGAACGAACACGGATGCTTTTGTTTGAACACTTTCATATAATTGTCGAAATGTGAAAGTTTTATATAAACTGTTTACTTAGTGCATAACACGGCGCATTTGTAATTATATATGGATCAAAAGCAATATTATATAGGTTTAAATTCTTACAGTGGAGCGGACTCTTGATCGTATTGCACAAGCCAGCAAGTTGAGCATTTCATCGCAATTTATCGCAAACGCTGAGAAATGTTAACCTGGGGCGCACGACCAATTAATTGCGAAATTATGGATGTTATGGTATTTTCCTGGCCACTCTTTGAACTGCTTACACCTCAATCGAGCTCCGAAAGTATTCAAGTCTTTTCATTTTCTAAGAGCTAAAAAAGATAGTGTCTACAAGTGCGCAAAAAAGCACTTATATATGTATTTCTTTATATATATATTTCTTTATTTGACTTGAGGAAGCAGGACTAAGGAGTTAGTTTATAATTTTCGAAAGATCCTCTTTATGATATACGGTTTACCTATGAAAGGTCCATAAGACGTAATTAGGATGTATTGTCATTTAAAAAGAGCACATGAACTTATAGGGTATTATGATCTTTGATATCGTCTAGTAAACTAGGCCAGGAGAACAGCTGGCGAATTCGCTCGAAAGTTTTATTTATTTCGAAGTACGACGATCGGTGTTCACTATGCGTCTTATATAAAACTTCAGTAATCGTTCTTTTCGGGATCAGCAACTTGCAACATAAGTCGTTTGGTAATGGTTGTCTAACAACATGCCCTGTACGGTAATACACATCAAGTAATTTGGCCGTCGTTTCACACCTGTAGAAGCAGAAACCAACGCTTTTTCTCCGACTTTATGTGCAAGACGTTTTCGGTTAGGCTGATCTTGGACTTGCGGGTTTAAGCGAAGCTTCATTGTGTGAACACCCTAATGCAAGTTTAATTTTTGGGCACTATACGTGCAGGTGGGAAGAAAGTCATTTTTCAAATTTAATGAAAAAATGTCATTACATACTTTACTGCGCTTTTTTCATGTTATATATATTTCATGTAAGCACGTAGCCTATAAACGTTTGTTCAAAATGATTTATCCGTTCTTGTCGTCTTCGCCGTACCTTAAGGCTTTTGTGAATTCTTTTGTACAAATGCCAAGAATTCGAAGGGAAAATATTTTTGCATTGCATAAACAAATTCAATTAATTGTATTAATTTACCAATTTATATGCTCTGATTTTTCTAAAAACATTTTCTCAGACACTCTTTCGAATATAAAGGTTCTTTCGTTGAGAGTGATACTTTTTCTGATTCTGAATGAAAAAAGGCAAGTGTAACGAACGTGTCAAAGTGAATTGTGCTTTATTTCGAAGCTTAGATATTGCAGTTATGTTCCGAAGGAAACATTGTTCAAATGCCCACCACGATCACGGACATACCGACGCAAACGATTGCAATAGATAGGATGAATGCTAATCAATCTGTCCAGCATTTGTTGCGTTAGTGTACGTTCGCCGTCAAAGAATCGACAGGCCTAGCCTGTGTGTGTTAAATCGCAGACCCCGGGGGCCTAAATAGAGGAACAATGCTGGCGATCCAATTCTCTAGTGACCAAATAAACACACACACATAATTGACCTGTCAGCATGGTAAAATTTTGTAATAATGCCTAAACGTTCAGGAATCGCGAATCAATGCGTGACGAGATACGAGAAAGTATCATTCTTAATGCGAGACCGTCTGTCTGCATTAACTTTCTTCCTTTTAGGATTGAATTAAATCGAAAGTACATTTGGAGATTTAAAGATAATACTTTAAGGTAATCGGGAAATGTTTGCATTAATATTAATGAGACGCAAATTGTCCTTCGAAGTAAATAGAAAGTAGTGAGAAACCATATATAAGCCGTTTGAAAAGAATTTTAGATATATCCACAAAGTCACGTTGGATTTTGTCGAGAACCAATCTGATCTGATCTAATTATTTTTTTTTGTTGACATGGTTTTAATTCATGTGTGCCAAGAGTAGAAGACAAAAAAAAACAGGCGTATCAACCAAGAGATTATTTATACATTTTGGAATAACGGATGAGACATGTTGACATTCTTAATGTTCAGTGAAAGGCAAAAAAGAATAAAAGAAATTAAAGAAAAAAAATAAAAAGAGTGGTAAAAAAAAAAAAGAGAGAGAGAGAGAGAGGGAGAGAGAGCACTTAAAGAAGATATGATACTCTCGATCATGGAAGGGAGTTATATAATCGTTTTATAATTACTTTTAGAAAATTTAGAAAGCGCAGAAATATGGATCAAAAATTCGATGAATTTTTTATAAAACTCTGCTTTGACTTAGAAATATTCGTTTTTAAAAGCTTCCGCAATTGTAGGCACCGATAATCGTGCGGCATACATTGAATGTATATTTGAACCCTGTAACATCTCCAAGATAATTGCCAATGCCAATATTATGCCAATTTTCTTTTTTTTCATTAGTTTTTGAGTGGACAGACAATATTGATTGATATAATTTCCGAATTTTAAAATTCTGATTTTGTCTGCAAACTTTTAAGGTTATAAGGGGGATTTCGTAAGACGAATACACAAACGTGTTTATATACTGGATTTGTCCTTCTGCTTTAAAACCGCAAACTCTTTATCAGGTCCCATATGTTGTATTTATTCTTGTCCAGTGTAAAACTATAAGATGATTTTTATCTGATCTTTTGTATGGTGGCATTCTTAATTGCACACCGCACATCGACTTTGAAAATAAGCCGGGACTGCGTACAATCATGTTTCCAATATGTATTATATATATACATATACAGACACAAATCTATACCTTGCAATTCATGTCAGCTATGATTTTAAAAGTGGATTTTTCTTCTTTTCTTTTGTACATGTGTACTTAATACAATAAAGTAATGGACCCGATCCGTCTATGAGCTCTAGAGAAAAAAACTCATAGCTTGTAAGAAATATTGATTTAAAAAGCCCATAACAATGTTTGGTATGTCTTTTCAGAACTACAATATATATTTTCGTCGTCTTAACTTCAGGCTGATATTCAATTCAATTCTTTCGTTCATTTTAGTAGTTTATGGATAGCTTATGCACGAAAGTCGTTTTAAAAATAAATATTTTGACAGCCAGATGGACGTTTGTTCGTTCGTTCGCCTCCATGTTCTTCTGTAGATGTCCTCATAACGACTTATTTCCTTATTCCACTTGTTCGTGTCGATTTCACTCGAAGATCGCAATAACTGGAAAATTACGTCATTTCCTTAGAAATATAATGAAAGACCAACACTTAAATCACTTTATATACAAATTACGCAAAATAAAAATTATAGAAAGCAATCGCTTGCAAATATATTCTAAGTGGCATAGACTTGACAGACACCAATATCTATTCGTAAAAGAAAAAAAAAAATTTAAGCAAAATTTGACCCCTTATCACACTGAGATCATTGGAAATCAAGCGTGCATATTACAATGAGTGATTGTAATGGATTTAACCACTATCATGAACCTAGTACAACAGTCAACCACGGACTGGAGCTTTATCGTACGTGTATCGTACGTTATTAAAAACCCTAAATAAACGCCTACTCAGGAATAATAACGATGGAAACAAAATATTATGCAAAATAGAAAAAAAGGATCCTATCCGACACATACAGTAACCCGAGGTAAACGAATATAATCATAAACAGAAATTGCAAAAAAAAAATACTAATGGGAACAGACTACACTAGCTGTCGCCATAATATTGACTGCATTCTGAAATCGACTTAAGGAACAATTATGAGGTAACATTTAATGTAAAGGCGCGATCATATCTTGTAATGTTTTTTTCTTACGAAAACTTACGATTGGCATCGCTTGACAAATACAGCGAAAATAATAAGACGCTTGGAAAGGGACTTAAGTTTGAAAAATAATAAGCGAAAAATTGCAGAGAAGGGAAATCCTTTAATAATCTTTTTTGTTGGAATTTTAATAGAAATTTTATGAAATCGGCCGATAATTCCCGGTACTAAATAAAAAAACAAGCGTTTTTCTCCACAATGCTGTCTCATACGTGAGTCAGAAACAACGCGAAATAGGAAAGCTAGCTGTCGGCGTTCCACACGCACAACATACAACCACCAACGTGTAGAACAATCTATCTGGAGAACGCATTTACGCAACGTATTCACCTTTTTCGCAAAAGTGAAAGATTTTTACTTAACAGACAGAAAAGTGAAGCAATTTTGTTTTATATACACAAACCTTCGCTAAGGGTAATGAGATTCCTTGAAAATAGGCAATCAAATATTTAAATGTGATATTGGATCGTAAGCTTAACATTAAAGGGGCGACACAATGAGGCGTTATTCCTTTTTTCAGGTTGGGACTACAACTTTGCCGACTTTTTACAAAACTGTATGGGAATTGACAAATTACATAGTCATAGATGTATGCGTACAAGTAAACCAAGAAGAAAACAACGCACAAGAAGCAATAAATCCAATTTATTTTAAATTTAGAAATTATTCATCTAATAATTTATGTTTACTAGTGTACAGTTTTCTTTGTGTGTGTGTGTTTTTTTTTGACATTACGTGATTTGCAAATTGGGTTTATACTATGCATTATCTTGTTTGTTTTTTAAAGACAGATGGTTTTCAAATTGTGGATCAATTAGAATACACAAATATATATCTAATATGTATATATATATATTCATATAAATCTAATCAATCTTCTTTATCACTAAATAATCAATAAAAAAATACGAACCTATTTACCTTTATGTTAACTTTTTTGTTGTTATTTTTTATAAATTACGCTGATTTCTTTATTTCTGGTCCTGAAAACATATGTTTTTGTTTACAGTTTCCTGTAAAACAATACGGTAGCGTGGCTGCCCCGTTGTCATTCATTCATTCACGATTTACTTTTATTTATTTCACTTATTTATTTACACATGAAACTCAGCTAAAATAACATAATAAAATAATTAGCACTGGGGAGTATCCGCCCCCTAACTGCATAAAGAGGACAAGGATTTGTTATCGGAACTATATTTTCTTTTTCCTTTTTTTACGCTGGTCCAATTTGAGCTTCCACTGCTTATTGCCACATTAAAAAATTACAGATCGTATGAAACAAGCTTTTATAACTAATCGATAATCTATCCTGACACTCTTTTACACTCAATAAGGTCTACCTTTCGAATTTGCTTATAAGTAAGTTCAAGATTAATAGCCAAATTTTGGCATTGTTATCGTTCCACTGTCATAAAGTATGTGCTTGCGGTTGCTTGGCATCGTTTCCGTCCCCTTGTAACGACTTTCGTATTTTCAAGTAAAAGTGCTCAGCAACGAATCTCATCAACCAAACGACTTTGCGCTAAAACAGGGTTGTTAGCTTATGAAAAGCACAAAATGAACTTTAAAGAATAACTCGCAGAATTGGAAAATGGGGAGCATAGAACGGAAATTGTTAATATACTATAATAATAACAAATCAGTTAATAATAAAAAAATTAACTTTTTTCATAGACCTATCGTTACGTATTTTTTTATGACATTGGATAAAAATATTGCAATCATTTGTTCTTCCATTTTCTGTACACACTTCTTTTAAATTTTCCTTCAATTTTTGAAAATTTTCGCTTGATACCGTTGCACTATACCTCTCAGTGGCCAGTTGGCGGGCAAGTCATAAGTATGAGATGTTATTTGACGTCTCCACATTTGTGCTCGAACGTCAGCATACCAACAAAGCACGAAAAGATAACAAGTCCGACTTCACCGTTGTTTGGTAGAAAGATATGGTTAGTGTAAGCGCAATAAAGGGATACTTATTAACTTTGGGATAAGAAATACGTTTGCTGTGTGTGTTTTACACTTTCTCCTTAATCTTACTGTCATTGCCAATGTCGCTGTCACTATATTTCAAAGTTGTAAAGAAGTATATTTACTTCCAACCTCGTTTAGTTTATTTCATGCTATAAACGGTTCTTCATAATTACATAAATCGATAGTAAGGGAATCCGAGAAAAGATATAAATATTGCTCCAGATATCAATACAAAATTTTACGTGAAATTTGGGTAAGCGCTACGAGAAATTTATCTGAGTAGCCATGAAAATAAACGCGATCAACTAGCTTTCCTTGATATCCATCGTCTGCTTCGAGGGCCTGTTTTTAGGACTTCCAAGGTCGATCGACAGACTTCCACTAAGAAACTATTTGCTAAATTTCATTTTTTTTTTTTTGCAAATTTTCGTATCCACGAGATTTCGAGCAAAAATCTGAAAGTTGGACTGATTCAAGGACATATTATGCATTCAATTTAACACTGATGGCTTTTCCGATTTCGGCTTGAGGTTATAAACATGTAAGTAAACAGTTACAATGACCTCTAGCGAGAATTTACCCTCTCACTATATATACGGAAATCGTGGTTTATTTTGCTCTATAATTGCTAGGATGAAAATAAATCTGCATATAAAATTTGAACAGGTATGCGTTAATGGGAAGGTTTTTGTAGATTTTTATTTTATTCATTGGCTATATATCTTTTAACTACATTTCCAAAGTGTGGATTTAGTGGTTGCCGGATAACTTGGATCATAAGTTCGCCTATATTGAAAACTCAATCGCAATTGAGTTGCTGCGGCTGGTCATGCGGAAGGTTTTGTAAATGTATTTGCCTTAACCAAAAAAAAAAAAAAAAAAAACACACAAGAGAGCGACTAAAGTAAAGTTTTAATAATGAAACTTGACTTTCCGGAGAATGATTCGATCATGTTGCGTATGTCAAATCCGTGCGTTAAATAATTTAATCGAATATAGAAAAAAATGTAATAATTTTTTACCCCCATCTTAGACGGAAATAAGTCTTTTCTCTTGTTTGAATTTCTCTACGATTTCTTTCATTATTGATTGCTTGGGTCTTCGTTTCTTGAAATATTATAAAACTTTCCGCGGGAAGATGATTCGATAGCGGTGCCAGGTCGTGTCGCGTTCTCATATGTTTATTCCATGATGAACAAAAACAAATCGAGCGGTTCATTCCTTTCAGTGTCGCATTGTTTAGTCTTAGTCCTTGTGAGGTCACATCTTCCACTTTCTCATTTTTCGATTCTTGAACATTGAGTGAAGGAGAGCAACGACCATGTTCAATTTTTCATCGAAATTCTGTTGTTGGGTCACTTCATTCGTTCGTCTTTGCTCTAGCCATTCATCTCTCGGTAATTTCTCGGCTTTCTGTCAATTCTTTTTTCCGTGTCTTTCCGTCCTTACCTGTGGTTGTCCCTCAGTTTTTGCATCTTTCATTTCTTGCATCGCTCATTTTTCCTTTGCCATTGTTGTTCCTTCAGTACGCTACAAAAGGGACAACAACCAAAATCCCTCGCTCTATTAACAAAGTGGTTTCAAGTCATTTGTACAGCGCAGTCAAAAACTTAACTCTAGGATGTACGACGCAAATAAAATGAAAGCGCATAAATATCATACTCATTGCTGTCTTCTGGCATCATCGTCGTGATTAACGCGTCTTCGTGGGTAAAGTATTCTTTTAAATTTACTGAAAGAAATGCTTTAATTATTGCCAAAAATAAGTAGTGCTAGGCTGTCTGTAGTACAGTATGAGGTGCGAAGGCCGACAAGCATTATAAAATAGAATATAAAATCTATAAATTTATGGTCAACTGAAAGACAAACAGTTGCCTTCTCATGCTCTAATATGAAAGGGTGATATAAAACTTTCTTTATCTTGCCTGGCGTTAATGTGCCTGACAGCAACAGACAGTTGCAACAGTCATCTTTATCTAACAAAAAAAAAAGAAAAAGACAAAACGCTTGCCCTTGTAATGATCATTCTCTATTAAAAAATCATTATTTATTTCGATTTCGTTGCTCTTTTTATGCAGTACCTCGTCTTCTTAAATTCCGCACTTTTATGTGCATTTAGTATGATACACAAGTGAAAAATATAAATGTTCGAACTAAGCATAATTTAAAATAGACATTAATAATAATAAGATTATTGTTTACGCAAACGATTCGAATGCTTTTTTATACCCTACACACCACTTGTTATATAGTGTGTACTAATTTTGTGTAGACGTACGCAACATTCGTAAGGGCTTAGGAGAGACCCATCTCTTATTATACCGATCGATTGGAGATCACTGTCTGGATGAATCTAAGTTCTGTGCGTCTGTCCGTCTGACGTCCAGTCATGTATTTTTATGTTCAACTTACAGGTCGCAATTTTTGAGATATTTTAATGAAATTTGGCGTAACACGAACGCTATTGAAAATGGTTTGGATTGCTCCACTTTTTCGACCACTCTCCATATAAAGTTTTATTTTGAAAAAGTTTGATATGGAAAAAAAAACTGCAATATTTAAAAATTTTTCGACAGAACTCGTTGAGTGATAGTATTTCGACATTCTTAATTGGTATGAAAAAAAATTTGGTTCGGCTGGGGCAACTTTTTGAAGCCCCTCTCATATAACATTTTCTACGAAAACTGAATCTTTATACCGTAAAAACGTCTAATTTTTAACATTTCATAGTGACAATTGATTCATAATAGTAAATTGACCAAGAAATCAATCGAACCCAATTTGCACTATGTAGGACCATTTCTTGGATATCAGCGCATATATGGAATCTTAGGAAATTTGAATCCTTATATGCCGAAAGGCCTAAAAACATTAACAGTTTTACAATGAAAATTTGTTCATGAAATGTGAATGTGAAATCAAAATTGAATGCACCAAATTTGACCCAAATGGGTTTTGGGTCCCATATAAGATTTCTCATGATCTTGAGAAAAAGATTTAATTTTTAATATTTTATGATGAAAATTGGTCTTTAGTAACAATTTACGAAAAAAGCTAACATTAGGAAATTTGGACAACATAGGTCCATTTTTTAGGCTCTAACATATACGAGAGTTATCACGAAAAGTAAGCCCTTATATGAAGAGAAAGTCTAATTTCTAGGTTTTTATGACGGGAACTGAAAAATAATAAAATTTTTAGAAGTTTGCTAAATTTGGATCATGCCATGTGATGTCCTGGCCATGCTCCAATAAGCGAGCTTTCATGAAAAGTATGCCTTTGCATGAAAACAATGTGTAATTTTTGTATTATTATGAAAACGAGTGAATAATTGTATTAAGCGAAGTGCTATAGGGTATCTAAAGGTCGGCCTTGCTGCGACTATAATGTTCCTACTACTCATATAATTAACAATGTACACGTAACGTCATGTAAGACGAACAACTAAAATCAAAATAAATGCCTTGGTACAGAACACCGAAAAATCACTAAGTGGGTCAAGTCGAAGACTGGATAGCGATTTATAAAAAGTGTTGGGTGCACTCTATAGTGTACTCACTGCAATACAAATTTTTATTGGATTATGCTTGCGCGAAATATGTGCAATTTCCTATCTGCAATGAGATGTAGTGCAGAGCGTGTATACGCTTAAGAACGTAATATGAGAAAATGTTGCCGGTAAAGGAAAAAATTCGTGGCCTTTTTTTTTGCTGAAAATTCAAATAAACTAAACCACACTTTGTTAAATCAAATATGCGTTGTTTTGATAGATAACTTTTTGCTATCTTATCGGTGAAATTATTGTATCGTCACTATAAAAGTTCCAGGATGTCTGGGCGGAAAATTGAGCCAAGCTATTTTCGCAAATCGCTTTTGAAGTCAGGTTTACACCATTAATGGCAATTCTGTAGAGAGCCAAATAAACAAGCATTCGCAAACTCTGTCAGTTTTTATTGGGTAATTGAAGAGGCATGCGAATCGGCATTATCGTGATGGAAGACGGGTCCTTCTCTATTGATCACTTTTAACCGTTTTAGTTCAAGTGCGCGCTTGATGCGCGTTAGTTGTTGATAGTAGAAAGTAAAATCACTAGTCTACCAGTCTGTTATCCCCTCTCTTCAGCTCGTTTCCGTTTCATTTCTGTCGCGCTCCGCAAATGGAAAGCCCGTTCATCCTCTAATGTGTGGAAGCACAAAGATAGATCTAATGCTTGAACTAAAAAAGTGAAAGAGTGGTATAGTGTACCGCACCATTGTGATGAACAAAGAGAATTTTTCATTTTCATTTCCTTGATTTCGTCGCTTTCGTCGTTAGTCTAGCTTTTACTCTCGCTCTCTCTTTCTCTCCCTCTCTCTCTCTCTTTCCCCCCTCGCTCTCTCTCTCTCTCTCTCTCTCTCTCTCTCTTTCTCTCTCTCTCTCTTTCTCTCTCTCTCTCCCTGCCATAGAAGCCGTTTCGCAAGGCTCACATCAACAATGAGTAAAGTAAACCTCTCTTTATTTTTTAATGTTGGCAGCAAGCGAGAAATTTCTCTCTCTTCTACAGCTATGGCGTATCAATTGTTTTGAGAAATATTTACGAACCTTATGACTTTAACTGTACAAAAAGTTGTTATGGTATTATTTTACTGATTAAGTTCGGCGCATACTTTTTGATGAAAATAGATTTTCGGAATGTCTTTCGGAATTCCCTAAGATGATTCTCAATGGCGCATCACGTCTATTTTTTGGTCGCGGGTGAAAACGTATAAATTCTTCGATTCGATCTTCTCGCAGCAATGAACGATAAATCGATTAGGAAATTTTAAGCGATTTCGTGCCCGGAACGGTGAATGGTAAAAATTTAACTCTACTGACGCAGTCATCGTATACATGTCTTATTTTCTTACAAGTATGTGTGATTGAGTGACGATTTCGATATATCAAGTGAATTAAAGCGCAAAAGATATTCTAGATCTTTAAGATACTTTTAAGCGAATAACTTGAACTCGGACAAGTTTCGAAGATATAAGTTCGTAATGAAAGCCTGGCAAAGCTGATGAAGGGTACAATGCATCGCCATAGGAAATAAGAGTAGTGTTAAGGTGCCGCATAAGAACACAGGGCAACACGTCGTTTGCTGCTTAGAGGGCAAGGCCCTCTAGACATTTGCAAACATTTGCTGAATGGAATGTCATTGCCATTAAATCATCTATCAACTCCTATACGCTGTTAGCAAATCAACAAACAAAAAACAAAACATTAATCCGAAGAAACTTTCGTAAAATTCATTTCGAGGTTCAGCAGTCAGATGGAAAGTCTTTATATAAAGAGCGAGAACGTGTGCGAAGCTGGGCAAATGAAATTTCATATTTGTTTGCGGGCTTATCTTTGATACTCCTCAATGAGGCCGTCGAGACTTGTTTTTATGAGTTAACTTTGCAAAGCTTTAATGATAATGATTTTCAAACCAATACATGCGATCACACTTTTTTTAACTTTTCATTTCAATTCGGGCCATAAGTAATCTAATAATTTTGAGTTGATTTACATGCTTTACTATATTCCCCAATGTTACCGAGTTGTAAGAGCAAATCTAATGCAACTCCACTCATTCATTGGTGGTAACTAGAAGCAATTTTTTTTTTTGAAGGGCGCATGTCAATTAGCCCCATTGCAAGGAGCTTTTAACTCGACTAAGTCAATAACTCTTCGAGACTTTAACTTACAGATATTTGCGTGTCTGCATTTCGCCTATTTTTCAACTAAAGTTTTAAGGATTTACATCTAGTTACTGGCCAATATATGCTATGAGTTTTAAGTGATATTTTTTGCGTATTGTGGACTTTTCGCGTTTGAAATCATGTCCATTCTTTTCCCTATGCTAAGTTGCTGGCCTTTCAACTGTACATAACAGATGGACGGACGGTGGGACGAAGTGAATTCAAGTCAGAATCTTAAATTTCTAAAGAACATATAAATATATATATATTTTATGCATTTTCAGATCAGTGGGGATGAAAACCGGTTACTCAACGCTTCGATTAATTAAGAACACAATTGTTTAATAACGTTTGTAATGCTGACACCTCGCTCTGCGTAAAAATTTTTGCGGATAATGGTGCTGTTGTATAATGTATAGAAGAAATTTTGGTGCCTCCTCTTAAATATATTTTTAGAAAATAATTTTTCGTTAGCGTACAAAATTATAAGCAATTTAGGTTTGTGTGAGTATACCTGCATGCGTATTTTTAAACAAAACGATCATTTTGTTTTCGAAGCAGATATTTTTTTAATTCTCAAAGTTTTTATATTGCCAGTGTAAAGTTCATATTAAAAATTTTTTGGTGAATAAAGAGTGAGTTTTTTTTATTCTTTCTTTTCTTATTTTTTTTTTTTTTTTTTTTTTTTTTTGGTTTTAAATTGATATTATTCTACTAACTCGATATTAATGTGAATGTGTTGTGTGTTTAAAAAAGCAGTGGACTTTTGATTTTTCCAAAACGAAGAAAAAAAGAAAAAGGAAGCACGAGTTTTCATTCATTAATTTTTTTGAAAAAGAAAAAAAAGTAAAAATAAAAATGAAAGCGTAACTGTGTCAACCACAAATGACTCACATCCGTTTCAGTGTTTCACTTGTATAATTGTCATTTGCGAACCATTGCATTGCATCGTCAGACCAACACGTATGGATGCATCAGTCTATAGTTACATATCGTGTACCAAAAAATTTAAAAAAAATAAAAATAAAAATTATAATAATAACAACTCATTACATATCCTTGATATCTTTTACGCAAGTCTCTGTTCTTTAAGACTTTGAATGAGTTTTCACAACCTTCGTAATATAATTACAAATAGAATCAATTAGGCAAAATTTGAAGTTTGTTGAATTTACCGAATTCCATTTGTTGATATACCTCCCAAGGTCACTGAAAGTGAGTTAACAGTTTAGTAGGAGAACATGAAGCGAACGAATGCAGGTCTCTGTAGAGGGGACGATGACATATGTAGAGATTAATAATAATTACTTCACCTCCTACAATGATAACGCACTTAACACTTAAACGAGTTTTCTGCCATTCCAGGACCTACGTCAATTGTCGATTCAAAATCATTTCTAAATTGTTTTGCTTTCAAGTTTTTTACTTCATTCCTTTTATAATTATCTCTACGAAGCTTTGATTCCATGAATTTATCCGTAGACGTTATATTCACATTAGCATGCAATTGTTGAAAACAGACTTAATTCATAAATAGTTCCTTTTAATTCGCCCTACCTTACCATGGACGTAGTGACAGGCAGTTATGAAGCTATTTCTGCGCTTTCTGTGGCTGTTTAATATCGACATAGAAACTTAAAAAGTCCGCACTTGTATTGAATGAAAAAGAAGAAAGGTGGGGAGATCAACGCTATGTCCCCTTTAGATATATATATATATATATATATATATATATATATATATATATAGTAATATATATAGTAATATAAGCTCCTTACAAAAAACAAAACAAATTTGAATTTATTTAAAAGTTTACTTTCTTTTCCTTCGACTGGCCAATCCATGTTTGAAATTAAACCGGGGCACAATTTTAACATATTCTTATCAATAACTTACGACCTATTATATAGACTTTGTAACAAGTGCAGTACCTGCAGTGGAAACAATTTGAACTAAATAGAGGTACTTGTTGAGCAATTGTTGCTTCTTCAGCCACGTTTGGGTCCCAAAGATTGGAAGCCATCGTTCATATTAATTTTCAGTTCAATGTTAACCGGAATGGTAACCTTAATCGATTCGCACGATTTGCGTGGTATGACTTACTTTACAACCTATGCAACTTGCATCTTCTACAACATTCAACATTCAATGGCGTTGCAAGGCCCAACATACTAAAGTGACCTTCAAAGGATAATCGATCACATTCAAAAAATGTGATTTGTTTTTTCTTTTTTTTTTTTTTTGGGAGACTTGTCATGTTGAAAACACAATTGACTGATGTAATTCTACCGTACACTTTCAATGCTAAGAATATGTTAAGATTAATGTCTTGAGACAAATCCACTTTTTATTGTACCAATCAATTCAGAATTATTGCTTATCGGCTCGTCTGAGTATCAGTCCGTCTTATGTTTGTTTGCGTAATTTTGTGTTGGCCAATATAGATGAAAAGGGAGGGGGATGTTTTCGTCTAAGGATGAAGGCTTTCTTTTTACGAGAAAAAAATTCTTTTTATCAGAAAAAAGAAAAAAAAAATATGATAATTTTTGATAGTCCTTGATAAGTGAGATCAAATTGTCCTAAAGAAATGAAGCCCGTATATAATAACAAGGTTTAAGTTTTGATGGAAAATGCTTCAGTGGTTCTATGCAAAGCAATTTAACAGTTGATACAAGATAAAATCAAATCCAGGTGCAAGTTAACTTTTCTTCTGCATTGGTCTAACGTAGACGTAGCCTTAGTATTCGAGCGAATTAAAGGGTAATACAAATTTGTAAATTGTATTGTATTTTGTACCCATCACCAGATGTATATATATTCTTGATCAGCAGCAAATTATCAACCGCTTGAAATATGCCCGTCTCCTTCTCTGTCTATTTATCTGTGTGTCCGTCCGTCTCTTTTTACCTATGTCGCGTCTGTAATAAATATTCTTGGTGCCGCAAAAATGCAGGAATCGGCTTCAAATTCGTCAGAAACCTTGGAAGTTCTTGCACGCACCTTTCCATTAAAATTGATATAAATCAGTCAAGGAACACAGCCACAGCACAATATAACCTGAAGCCACGTGTGTTTTCAAAAAAACAAAATTTGCCTTTTTACTCGGTGCTTAACGTAACCATCGCAGATGCAACGAAAAAAGTTTGCATTTATATTGTGTGGGCGATCTCGCTGCAGCTGTACAAAAATGGAAAAAATCAACCGCGCCCATTTAATATTACGGAAATTTGAAAGCTCGTCCTTTTATCAACACATTTGCAGAAGAAAGCAGCTTCAGAGACCATAAAAAGTCTACATGTTATTGATCAGCATCAAGCCATGATGGCTATAAAAAGATTCAGTTGCAGCCGAATATAATTTCGTCGCTTGTTTTTTTTTTTTTTGCATCTTAACTAATAGTTTGCATATTTAAGAATTGAACTTTTGGTGGTGATTCGAACTCTTTACACGACCCAAAAAGTCGTCTTCCCTAGTGAAATCAATAACTGAAAGTACTTAAAATTTGAATCGTGTTTTTCTCGAAACTATCTTTTTCAAGCCGGCTCTCCATCTTTCTCCGAATGACTTCATACTTTGCCAAGAGCATCATGGTGACATGAAGTGCTACAAGGGCTGCTTGGTTTTTAAAAAATTATTAACTATACATTTGCACGTGATCAGAGAGCAATTGAAGGGTGCAGTTTTCTTAATAAAATAATATTGTGAAAGAAGAAGAAACAGAAAATCCAATAATAAGTCACACAAAGGATATCTTCAACTACTGATAAGTAAGAATAGGTAGTGAGAGGGCCAGGATTATTCACCGCGACTGCAACGGATTGTAGCCTCGAGTCCTCAACACGATACTCGTGCTTATCCTTCTCATGATAGTGAAAACGAAATATAATATAATCGATACTAAATGAGACGAGAAAAAAAAATATTAATTAAATTTTTGTCTCTATGTTAACAATCATCACTTGACAGATGCGAGATTTTTCTTTCGTTTAACAAATAAATATAATTAATTAACTTATTTTTAGCAAAAGATATACGAAACGCTTAAAACTAATTAAAACTAATTTATATTAAGCGTTTAGAATATTTAGTTTTTTTTCTTTAGACCTGCCTGAGTATATTGCCAAGTGTGTAATATAGACAAAAAGATATTTACTTAGCTATGGACTGAATTCTGCCTCAATGCTCGCTCCTCCTTGTTTTCGTTGAACGTTAAGTCTATCTCGACTGGGATGGCTTCAATCACTTCTCATTACGGGACAGTGCCATTCATCACTTCAAGCAAAATCTTTCATTATACCTTACACTACTTGCGGTGCAGGGGCAGAAGGGCTTAAGATAGACCCACCTTTTATTGTACCGATCGATTCAGAATCAGAATCTGAATTGATCTGTCTGTCCGTCTGTCTGTCTGTTCGTCTGATGTCTGTCCATGTAAATTTGTGTTTAAACTACAGATCGCAATTTTTGAAATATTTTGATGAAATTTGGTACAATGACCTATTTTGACCCAAGGACGAACACTATTGAAAATTGTTTGGATCGGTCCCCTCTTTCAACCACTCGCCGTATAACGTCCTAATCTGAAAAGTCGTTATATGGAAAAAAATTGTAATTTTGCAAAATTTCTCGACAAAAGTGACTAACTATTAGTATTTCGGCATTCGAGATTGATATGAAAACTTTGGACCGGCTGGGGCCAATTTTGAATCCCATCTTATATAACGAAAACTGAAGTTCATAATTACACCAAAAAAAGGTATAATTTTCAATGCTTCACGATGAAAATTATATCACAATGGTAAATTAACATAAAAAAATTAACAGTGACAATTTTGGACCATCTCGATCTATTTTTTTGGTGGATCCTACCCTAATAAGGATTTTCACGAAAATCCTGTGTAGAAAAGAAAAGTCTAAGTTATCATATGTCGTGATGAAAATTTACCCATCATATTATAATAATTTCATACAAACATGTACTACATTAGTTGAGTTGAGTTTTGGGCCCGCTTCTCCATAAATACACGCACATAAAAAATATGCCTTTAAAAAGCCGCAAGATATAATTTTTGTGTCCTTCAATAAAAATAAGAATTGTATTAGACAATGCGGTGTATGGTATTCAACGGTCGGCCTTGCCCGACTATAATATTCTTACTTGTTCTTATTTCATTTCAAAAGAATGAAGCGCGTCTTTTTGTCTAAACAAAAGCTCAATATTTTTTTGCCTTGTGTATTATTTGCAAAATTTATAATCTTTAACTCTTTTCTTTATCTGGTTTTTTGTCGAAGAATTTTTGACTTCCAAGCATAACTAGAATTATAAATAACCCTTTTTTTTTTTTTTTGGATGTTGAGTTAGGGAGGACTGACCCAATAATGAGATAGTCTTCTTTGATTCTCGGCATTAGACATAACAAATATTTTTATTTGTATTTGTTTGCAAAGTTTTAAAGTATGGGCGACTATCTGCGCTCGTAAGACGTGTGCAACTCTCAAAAAGCGTTACTCGAAGACAAGATTTTATTTACAAAGTTTGTTTATTTGAATTTAAGGCATTAAATTATTCTTATACTACGGTTATGCGACAGGTTAAGAAGCTAATATGCAAACGAATGCAATATGTAAATGTTAATCGTGAGACAGTTTGTCTACCAGAATACGACTTCCTATGCCTATAAAAGATCCCCGTCCTTTTAAGGCGGGGATCACAAAAGACCTCCTTTTTTTATGTACCCTTACATGGACGAAAAAGGCCTGACAGATAGAAATTTCTCTATCTAGTATTGTTGAACATATTATAATTCTTACATATGGAGATTATAGAAGAAATATTTGAAAATATTTAATTCCTACCTGGAACATATTTGAAATCTAAACTCAGTTTAATTACAAATAAATAGATGAAGGTTTATGTTATGCTTTGCTTGCCATATTTAATGCGTTCAATTCGATGTCAATTCGTGCCCTGACGATAAAGAATTTTACCATACATCACCAAACTGGGGAGTATGGAGTTTGTTACATCCCGAAATAAGCATTAGCGATCCAATCAGATGAAAACATTTGAAATCATCGCAAGCTTCTGAGACGATTTAACTGTAGCCATCCATTCACGCTGATCTTGATAGCACTCGTAGCTTTTCACATCGAGATATATTCCTAGCAGATCAAATACGGAAATAGGCGTGATGCGCCAGCTAAGGCACACTTTCAATAATAGCTAACTAGTGTAGGTTATAATTGTAAGCAGGTGTTAGTTGAAAACTGGGGAAAATGTTTACAATTGTCATCTAAAATTTCAATTCGATACAATGCGTTATCTGCCTATAAATACGCCCGTAAGAGACTAGAAATTATAGGTTATGTAGAAATATTCCTGAGAGTTGCTTCAAAGCCATAAGTGAAAAAGTTTACGATTGACCAACTGATAGATTCACAATTGCGGTAGTATCGTCCAATATATATATATATATATATATATATGGGTTTGAGATCCTAACGCTATATAGCGACGGTCCGCCTTAAAGACGAACATAAATTTCTTTCGGAATTATTTTTTGTTCCAATAAATTATTGTACCTGTCCTGTTATGGGCGAACCTGCTACGTTATATTTATATATGTGGATTTTAATTTAAGTTAAATTTTGAAAGATCTAGAAAGAGATTCAAAAATGAAATGTTCTTTTTCTAGAAGATGACTGACTACCTAAATATAACTCCCTCTCTCTCTCTCTCTCTCTCTCTCTCTCTCTTTCTTTCTTTCTTTCTTTCTTCCTTTGTTGATTTTATTTTTGTAGTCGCTTGAAGGAAATGTCTTCCAATCGTCATCGTAGAACTCGAATTTATGGCATCAACTACGATCTTGGAGAGAGATATTATAAGAAGCAATTGGAAGATTTAGACAACAAATCTGAATACCGCAAGTGAGTATATATTAAGAGAAAAAAATGTAAAATTTAATTACCGCCATGTATATAGACCACGCGACGTTCATTTTGATACTGAACTACCTACGAAAGATGAAATAACCTCGAAGGTTAGCTTTCTTCCTAAAGATGACTGTGGCAATTGTTTCACCAATAATAAAATATCAGGAATTTTCAAAGATTACGATATTAATTTCGGTAAGTTATCAATCATGCCAATCTTTTTTATTATTATGTGCAAATATATAAACGGAGACCGTTCGATCATCGGAATACAAAAGTACCGCAATCATTCAAAATTATAGAAAATTCGATTCAAAATCGATGACTTGAGAAATAATGAATTGACATTTGGGGCGAATACTTATTAGAGTCTTTGCTAAAAGGTCAAATTACAAAAAATATGTAAAAGTTATATTAATTTGATTAAAAAGCAAGCTTAGATCGCTTCAGAATCATTTTCTCAATCGGTATAATAAAAAGTGGGTCTATCTTAAGCCTTTCTGGACGTTACATCAGTCAGCACTTAATATATCCTGTACCAGAAGTGGTGTAGGGTGTAACAAGTAAAAGCATTATAGCGGGCCCAACCATTAAATACCCTACACCGCTCCACGGCGAAGTTTCCAAAATGTGGCGTTATAGGGGAAGTGTTCGAATATGTGCTCCGACTCGAACCATTTTCAATAGCGTTCGTCCTGGGCCAAAGTGCGTCAGTGTACCAAATTTCATTAAAACATCTCAATAACTGCGGCCTTTAAGTTGTGTGAATACAAATTTGTATGTGTAGTTATCAGAGAGACAGGCAGGCAGACGGACGAGGAGAAAATCTTGGATCAATTCAGAAATTAGACTTTTCAATATTTGTTGTCGAAACTCGTTTGTCATTACAAATCGATATGAAAAATTTGGTTCGATTAATGTAATTTTTCGAAGCCCCTTCCATATAACGGGTCCTACGAAAGCGGAATATATATATATATATGATGAAAAGGCCTAATATTCAATCTTTCATGGTGAAAATTGGTTCATAAGAGTAAATTGACAAAAATATCAAGGTTACCGAATTTGGTCCAAGTAGATCTATTTCTACGATACATACCAGCGGATATAAGGAATCTTAGGAAATGTGAACCCTTTTATGTCAAAAAGGACTAATTGTCAATGTCTTACACTGAAAACTCCGTAGCAGCAATTTGAGAAAAAAATTTACGGTAACGTGGAGCACATAGGTCAATTTTTTAAGCCCTAACGTATATAGCAGTTATCATGAAAAGCAAGCCCTTAAGCAAGGAGTGAAAGTATAATTTCTATTTGTCTGTGACGGAAACTGAGAAGGAAATTAAATTTGCTAAGTCCTGTTCACGGTATCCTTCAATTTGCAGGCAGGCTTTCATCAAAAGTATTCCTTTGCATGAAAGTAATGTGCAATTTTTTGATGTATTGTGCAAGATGAAAGGAAGGGGGGGTATCAAATGGTCGTCCTTGCACGTCTATAATAATATCCTTGCTTTTTTGCAAAAATGATCCGAATCGATTCATGTCAACGAAGAAGAACGAAAGTTTCGATGGTAGATAGATATCCAAGAGTACGCTTACGACGAATAGCGCTTTTTTATTTATTCAAATTGAGAAAATTCGCGGTGCATAATGTAAGTAAAATATAAATCCATGTGTTTGTATCTATTTTTAGAAAACGATACTTCAAGTCTTCTTCCAAAGAAAACATTCTTGGATTTAAATGATGATGACACCGATGCATTAATCGCGCAGATGAAGCAAAAAAGAGCAATGAGAAAACCAATTTTTGAAGAATCTGGTAATATATTTAAATATGAAAATGATGTGTTAACAGCAGGCGTCTTATATAAACACCCATTTCTTAGATGACGATACAGCTCCGATATTTCCGAAGAAAAAAACTGTCAGCTTAAGATGCAATGATGACGACGACGACGACTTATTATTATTGAAACCATCTCTAAAAATTAAGGATAGATTATCTTCGAACACAGAGAAAAAGGTGAGGTATCTTCTGAATCTTGAATGCTTCTATTCTTTGAGGATATTGTGGAAAATTCCTACTTGGTGTGCATCGTACTTGCATGGCAAGGGAGGGAGAAGGCAACGTTTATATGGCATTAAGATTTTTCTCTTAAGTATTTTATGATGAAAATTAGTTCACGGAATACCAATCTGGAGTGCCTTCCCCATAAAAAAGAGCTCGCGATAAGTACGCCTTCAGATGGCAAAACTGTTCCATTTTTGATTATTTTACCGCGAAAATAGTGGTGCAAGAAAATGAAGGATTGATGTTGTTGAGCAGGGCTTCACTTATTTTCCATTTCAAGTATTTGGTTACAAAAAACATCCAACATTTTCTCTGATTACACTTTAAACGAGTTATGATTCTCGTCTTTGAAAATGAGCAAACAATTCATGACAGAAGTAATGAAAAAGGTCGGATTTTCAATGCAAAGTCTGTCGACTCCATTGCAAGCTTGGAAAAAATTGCAAATTTTCAATGCCTTGACTCACTGGTATTAGTGTAGCGATGGAAATCATTCGTAAACCAAACCAAAGTAAGTGACACGCTCCGCGAGGGATTTGCTCTATGTTGACCGAATATGAGATCAATGTCTCTCAATGGATCTCTCAGCGCAGAAATGCTTGAATGCGAACATTTTCAATATTATTTGTTGGTTATTTTTAAAATTTGTTGTTGTTTTTCTGATTTTTCGTTTTCAGAGCTCGATTGCTAATTCGGTGGAACGCCAAAGGATTACAACGAGAGCACTAATTAGTGATGAACAATCGAAGGAAGAGTTGGAAGCTTCGAATCGAGCACGGGCAACGAAGGCTCGTCTGTTGGATCTTGAAAGTGAAATGGTGGCTATAAATAAGAAGAACAACGAACGGGAAAAACGAAAAGAAAACTTACGAAAACTATTGACCTCAAGCGGGTCAGATGTGAATTTGTAATGTAAATGTGTGCTTGTATGTAGAAAGAAGTTTTAAAATGATTTGTCAAAAATATACAAAAAGTAACATCAGTTTTTATTTCTTTTAATTAATATTCGATGCATCTTCTATCCAACCCGAAATTTAATTTCAAGATGTGGGAAGGGAAAATAGGGTATTCAAAGAACAGAAGTCCCCAAGTTCTTATATATCTTATCCACCTTTGTTTCGTTGTAAGGTCCTTTTCTGCTTCAATCGTTTCGCTTTTCGAAGCTATAATGAATCTGTGCGCATTATTCTATATCGTGTACACCGTGTTCTATAAAATGCAGCTTTTTACTGGTGTGTCATTGGTTCGAACCTAAATCAATTGATTTTTCTTCTCTTACATAAACGAAATGGAAGCATATTATCAGGGCACTAATTACGTATGCTTTAGTTAACTAGCTCTCACTGTGACGGCGTAATTTGAAAGTCATTTAGATTTGCATTATGCATCGCTTTCGTTATTCGAAATTTATTTCGAAAAAATAATGGGAAAATGATGAAAATAAAAATAAAATTATGTCAAATTTTTGATAAAATGAAATGCAGTATAATTCATATAATTTGATATTTTCATTTCTTAGGAGAATTTTGAATTGCGGACGTGAACTTTGACTCATGAGCTATCACTCTATTTTTATTATACACAATATACTAAAATATAATTTGCCTGTAAAGAATGTAGGATGTTTTCAGATTGATTACAAATCAACCTTAACTTTGCAGTATGTATATAAATAGAAGCCAACTTTTCAATTTTCAAAAAAGATCTTAAAGAGGATTCATTCCTTATAGCTTTTATTTCAATATAATTCAATTTGAAAGTACAGAAGATATATATGCCTGCTCTGCATTTCTTACTTAGTCGCCTAAAATCGGAGATCTCTAAGGAAGCATCGAAACCGTCGTCAAAAGGCGGTCTGGCAGCTGCAAAAGTTAAACGATGAATTTCCAAATTTTATCACTTTATAGTGCACGCAAACTATGTGAACGGCTGCACAAACATTTGCAAAGGTTTCCCGTATTCTTTGAATCTTATTTGCTCTTCCGCTCTTCCATTAAAATACATCATCGACCTTGAAAATTAACCTTTATATGCACTAATGCAACTGATGCTCTCAACAAAGTTCCTGGCCTTGCAATGCGTTCTGCTTGAAAATAAATGTAAGTTCCATCTACGCATCCAATCACTTCAATGGAAATTAGGATTATTGCTATAATCGAGTATTGTTCAACAAAGCGTCACAACAATAAGTTACTTACCAAATTTCCTCCAAAGAATCTCGTCCGCGAAAAGTTTTTCTACCACGTTTTATATCATTTCTGACAACAACAAAAAAGCTGCTCTGTGCAACGCTTAAGTAAAAATCCCTATACGTCAGTTATTGACCGAAAGTGTATAGATTCTCCTTAGGCCATCACTCACATCAATTTTTCCTAAAATGTATCCAAAAGACGTGTCTTCTGCAAAATTCTACATCCAACAAAATATATATATTTTAATACATATTGTCCGATTATCCGCACTTTAGAATCGGATAGATGCACGAAAAGTTAGAGCTTATTCGCCAAAAAGGAGACGGGGGGCTTTGCACATACCTGACTCTTTCTTCACCGCCTTCCGATCGTCCGTGTGGCACATGAATAGGCGACGCCTCTTGAGTGATTGATCGGATTAAAGACAAAAATAAATGAACTACCAACCAGCATTTAGCTTAAGCATTGGATACGGGCAGACAGTATTCCATATTCGATGAGTCTAGACAATAACGTGACATGAAACCACTAAGAGACCTTACGTCGAGTTCTTCTCCGTCGCTTAATAGACGTTCTTCATAAGACACGCAATGAATAGTTAGTGGAGCACCAATGCCTCCATTACTTTATTTGCGTTTTTTCTTTTTTATTACCGCGAAAATTTCCATAGGTTTTGTGAATGCTTACTACACAAGTTTCGATCGAAATCGCTTGCCAAAGAAGTGCTCTTGTCAGCATTAAATTGAGTTAGTTATAAGCGGGTATGCTCAGTGATAATGCGTATCGGTATTGGCTTTCTTAAGTACAAAACGAAGTTTTCCATCCGGTTCAGATAAGACGTGAGTCGGGTATTCACTGAAATGAACTGTCGTCGAATATTGAAATTTCTTTATGCTGGAAGGCTGCGATGAATTTTGGATGAAAAAATATTCAAGTCATCCAACTAACGCACAAGCATAATAACTAGAACTCATGTGAAAAACTTGAAAATTGGTTTTGTTGAGGGTAAAGCAAATTTATGCTTCACACGAGCAACTTTCGACAAAATTGGCTTGAGCGGGATTTTAAAATCAATGTCTTCCCTAACAAAACCATTCGTTGGTAATTCGAGAGAGCAAAACCGCAGCTTACATAAAAGGAAGAAGTTGGAAAATTCGGTCGACAGAAACAAAAAAGCTTTCTTCCAATATCCAGACAATGCGAACAAGAAACACATAGCAAGACGTGCTTCGACTCTTTGTCGGATATAAAATTTCAGTACTAGAATAATGCGAAGAAATATATTCTCTATATAACATGAAAAGACGATCGACATCAGGATTGAGAAGGAATATGTTTATTGAAATGAATTGAACTGAAGAATAAATGCTTCGGTCAATTGATGTCTAACCGTCCAATGATTATAGGAAGATGAGACTATTATGATGACAATAATAGTTTAATACATCACTGAATAAGTTCCGGGGCCAAGAAAGAAAAAAAAATAGTCCCCCTTTTTTGCAAAATTTCACTTTATTCATCACCATAGCATCCTTTAAGGATGATAGAATAAATGCAAAAGTTCTCTATGAGTTCGATGCCTTTCGACAAGCTCGTCATGATCGTTAAAAATATGCTTCACTTTCCGGAATGATCTCATCATTTGAGATTGATAAAAAAATAATTGCCGCTGACAGCAGCGTCTGGGTTGCGTAGTGAGTGGGTCCGTAGTTCGAGCTTCAATTGACGCAACTTTGCCATCATCGCAACCATCGACTTGCAACACAGTGAATTGTCTTGATGAAAGAACGTTTTCTACATCACCATTTGGAACCATTCTTTTTGCCTACTTCCCCCTTTCAATCAAACTAAAATTACTATATATTGTTCCAAATTCATCGTTTTTCCTCGTCTGTTGCAATTTGTAAACTATAGTTTTCCATACGCAACCTTACCTGCTTAGTTGACTAAATGGAAGTCGCAACTACCAAATCGATGTTTGCGGGATTCGAATCTCAATGCGGAAGACCACACTTTGCCCTACCTATAAGTGGATTCAAGATACAACACCTATTGATTGGGCACACGCTGCAAACACCGTTTATCTCTCTTTCCCTTTCCACACTGCTTTCTGACAATTACCGTGCCGCACACAGAGCAAAACAGCCGCCGAACGATTAGACATATTGAAAAGAATGAAAAATCCAAGTTATCCCACTGAAGTGTAAATGACGTAGCATGTGAAAGGCGTGATTGGGGCTTCAGAATTGTGCCTGCCTTGTGTTAATGAACAGCGGATACATTCCGTTGTCCAGAATCTCCAATAAACATGCTGGAGATTAAGCGTAACATTGACATCGGTGCTAGAGCTAAATATCCATGTCGCCTCGTTTGTGTGCGAAGCATCAGACAAGGATACTTACTGTATTGCGAGTTGCTCCCACCAAACGAAAACATAGCTAAAGAACGCTACCAAGCACCAATGATGCAATCATTTGCACTCGCCGTGAGCAAGACATGATGTCCTGTTTTTTTTTTTTGAGGATCATAAAGTTCGGCCCCATAAAGCATTGTCCGCCCAGCGAGAAACATTAGAAGTACTTAAGTGGAATAGGATACCGCCCCCCTTGTGTTTGCCTGACATTGCTCTTTTTGCTCTTAGCATTCGTCGCAAACACTTACTTATTGCTTGCTTGAACTATTTTTCTACTCCTATTCTCTCGGTGCAAAGGATGAGACAGCAATGGATGAGATGGTTTCAATAAAATACTTTTTACCATTCTGTTGAAGCAAACATCTTTTTCGAAAAGAAATTACTTGTATCGGTTCTAATCGGATCTAAGCGGATGACATGATTAAATCGAATCAGAATCTTACCAGAATCGTTATGCTTTGTATTGATATTTACTTCAATATATTGTAAGCGGAAAAATAAACGTCGTTCGATGATGGGAAGAAAAGATAAATGGCGAAAGAGCGGCATTGAGAACTTCATGTGTCTCCAACTTCTTCAATCATTATGCACTTCCTTAAAAAAGTTGTTGTACGTGGTACTAATCAGGGAACACAAAATATACATGAATATGAATGAATATATCCATTAATATTAAAAGTCATGTAACGTGTAAGTAAAGTATCGGTATGTGAAAGTAAAGTTTCCGCATAGGTGTTAATGTAATACGCGATTTGCATTTGTTAAGAAATTTGATAATAATAGCAACAATCAATAGGAAAGAATCATTTCAAAGACACTCTCCTCACATTTCGTGTCAGTCTTTTTTATAACACTCTTCAGTTGGGACGTATATTGCAGTGCAAAGAAATTTAATTTAATTCGTAAGGTTTGTAAGCCATTTGAGAACTCACTTATATCATAAATATGAAAAATTATAATGCAAACGAAGAAATCGAATAATGAACGTCCTCTTTATGGACTACAGATGTCATATCAGATCAGATAATCAGATGATCAAATGAGAACCTTGAACTGCGTAAACACGGCATTTATAAACATTTTTTCGCATAAGGAATATTTTGAAAAATATTTTGATACGAGTCCAACTGCGGTCTACGTGGTTACATGTTCTAGTTGGACGAAAATTGCAAAATATCACGACATCAAAACTAATATTGATTAATGTCGAGCTTTTCATTTATACTAGACTGCGTCACCAATATGACGGAAAGGGGAAAAATTTTTGCCTCTTAAGTAATCAAAATCCTTGACATAACATAGGTCAAGTAATGTTAATACAAAAATTCGACAAATTTAGGTTATCTTCATCTATACGCATTCTTGCACACTCAAATGCACACACAGTTAACAGTTCTTAAAATATTGCGACGAAACGCTGAGCATAAATAAAAAATAGATGTGGCTGGCCGGAATCTCTTGAAGAGTGTCACGCCCTTATAAGATGCATTCTCTTCAAAATTAGTCTTTTTATATCCATCGATCAGATTCTATCTGGGCATTTTTAGAGATTTACTGTTTAGAGATTGATTAGGTTTCGCCTGTAGATTCTAAAGAGATCTCTCTCTGTTGAAGCAAGCGCAGCTAGCGTATAACCCTGAGGAAATGATTGCGTATTACGATAACATAAGTTTGCATAAATCCATATATAGATATGGCTGATGAAGAAGATCCATGGGGATTTGATGATGAGGAAACTACCGCTACAGAACCAGAGCCAGCAAAACAAGACGCCAGTGCCCCAGCAGCAGCAGCAGCAGCAGCACCAGGTGAAACGAAAGCGGCAGGGGGTGAAACAGCTGCAGAAGCTAAGCCAGAGGCAGAAACTGAGGCGGCCTTACCCCCACCACCTCCAGAAGATGATGGCTATAGAAAACCAGTCCAGTTATATAAACATTGGGTCAGGTAATTATTTGCCCAGTGCTAATTAAAACGCAATCATTTTCTTTATGCTTTACGGTTTTTGTTTTTATTTTGATTTGTTTTTTTTCATTCAACCTTTAAAGACCAAAATTCCTTCAATACAAATATATGTACAACTATCGAACCAATTACTATGATGATGTAATCGATTATTTGGATAAGAAACAAGTTGGAGTGCCAAGAGATATTCCAAGAGCGCAAACATGGGCAGAAAGAGTTTTACGAACTAGTTATTCCAGGTGCGTTTAAAACTTATAATAATAATAATAATAATCAACTGATTCTCAAGTCATGAAATCATAGTAGCGAGCATTACCACATACAATAGACTAATTATACAATTAATTTTATGACGCATTAAAATGTTTAATGATTTTGTAGTGGAAGATACTTGGATTCTCATCAATCATCGGGCAAAAGAGATAAGCATCTAGTTCAAACTTTGGCCGCCTCAATCCGACCTTTCAATTATCACACAAAGGCGTACATGAATATGAAATACTCGAGAGTGCTCTAGAAAATATGACCACCAACAAGTTGTTTTAGTGCAAAATAGTTAATTATAAGTAAATATGTATGTATATATAAACATTTAGCTGGAAATTCATTCATTTAATAATAAAATAAATATAAAATATAAACTAAAAAATCGCATTCATTTACCACATCTTGAAAACCTTGCGCCCGCTCACTCAGCGACAACATTTTCTTAAATGCTCGTTCGAACAGAAAGACGAAAATCCTTAGCAACGGAACGATAAAACGGAAAAAATAAAACTATCGGTCAACTAATTGCTATCAATATTGTGACATTATCACGCTACAAAGCCATTGACACACACAAAATATATCTTTAGCGATTCTCTTAAGTAAGCAGCTTAGAACGGACTTACTTTCAACTATTTTTGGCCAACGATGAGTTTATGCTAAGTTGCTTTACTAAAGCGGTAGCATTTGTCTAAAGAATATATTCGAGAGAAACAATACAAAAATAGTCCGCAATAAACATTGACACGGACCTCTTTTCAAATTTCGAAAACAGGATAACTCAGCCACGTAGACAATTGGCCTTAATACGAAAATCAAGATAAAATCAATTAATTAGAACGGAGTGCTGCGTAAAATATTCCCTATTAGAAAGGATTGTATTGCTGATACAGATTAAATGATGGATGTGCGTGTGTGTGTGTGTGTGTGTGTGTGTGCAGTGAATTAGTGAATTTTGTCTTCAACCTTTCGAAAAAGCAAAAAAAGACTGGATTTTCTTGAATATCATTGACTGGCATTTGAACGCCTCAACCACGAAGCTGTCATACGAAAACCAAATTTTCGCTGTGTTATGCTTCGTAAGGAACCTCATCAACTCTCGTCAACAGTTAATAGATTGTTTAATAGAATAAATCGTTCTATCCAGCGCCGCACTCATCCGCATCTATTTGAACGCAAACCTGAATACCAAAACAGTTTCTTTAAGAACTGTCGACTTTTGCATGCATTCGTCAGCTTGATGCAGGTATTCACAAGCAAACTCCTACACAAGAACCTAGCTAGAATACAGTTAGTTCTCTCTCTCGCGAAACCCGTTATAACACCGTTCGAACAGTTACCCAGTTTAAACATATACAAAGCACCACAAAGGTAGGCACTAACAATCTAATCTTTAATCTACATATGCGTAAAATCATGCAACAAAGGCACTCTCGAGAAAAGCCGACTATGTCAAGCAAGTCGCTCTATTCGGTTTATGAAGTCGTGCAGAGTAGTGCTCAAGGTACAAAAACAAATTCACTTTCGCTGATCAAAATATGTGCAACAACCTCCGCTTTGAAGTAAGCAAAAACGTTACACGCTAGCCCCTTACATGTATGCGAGTTTGGTGCAGGGTCACCAATATTTATTTTTATATATATTGTAATAATTAGAAACAAAAAAAAGAATATATATGTATATATTAAGTATGTATATATTAAGTGATTGTTTTTAGTATGAAGGTAACAACCGACTGACGTTACTCGGCACTAAAACTTTATTAAAAATGTAAAACATGGTGTATAGCGGCCGCACAAAATGCACGCTGGAATTGGAAAAGCGGCGCTGATTCACTTTGCAACTACGCAAGGCAACACTTCTATAAACGTAAATTCAGCGCGCTAAAGTCTCTTCCTATATAAAAACTTACTTTACTTTACTGTAAATCTATCGTATGGGATGTGATTTGAATGGTTTGCGCTTAGCATACATAATGAACTTTCACAAGAACAACCAACGTAAATGCAATATTTGTTATAAAATAAGAGATTGGCTTTGATTTTCAATCACTAATCTTCTTCTTCATTGTCACGGCTTAGCTAAACTGGCAAAAGCTTTGCCATTTGTTTATCGAATCAACTTTTTCTTCGCTACAACAACTACAAGTTGTTATAAATCATTTTAAAGATCTGCGTAAGAAATGTACAAACTCTCAAGACGTTCGGCTCTACTGCGTAGACATTGCGTAATCCGAAAAAAGAACGCAAGTGCAATAACCCATTAAGCAAATACGTAAATATCACAAATTCCCCACATGCAGGTCTTTTTGTGCTTTGTCTCTGCGTCTACTGCGTCGCTGCTCAAAAAAAGACAGAAAGAAAATAAGTAAAATTCTGATAGTCAGTCAAGGCCAACTTTTAAGTACACTACATCACTTTCTCTAATACAATTTTCCATTTATCTTTCATTATGTCAGTATGTAAAGGGATACCTTTTATTAGAGTTATAGGGGACGGGGCCCAAAGAGTGCACTGGGATAGTCTACATCTAACAAAATTACTTCTCTTCTCAAACGTCTTATTTGTCTTTGCCGATTTTATATCTTACCTATTATTCATTCCTTGATATAACGCAGTACAGTTTGGTGTTCATTTTTGATCTCATTACTACTACGGAGCAATTTCTGTCATAGAATACTAACCTTATTATATCCACCACCGAAGGACGGACTGCAGATATACCAGGTTCGCCCACAACTGATTATAATTTTCTTACTTATTATCATATAAAGAGTTATTTTGCGTAGAGAAAGTTACCTGGACAGCAGTTCAACAACAAATTGGTTTATTCGACCCAATTACAACAATTCAATATACCGAAATGCTATTATTCCGCGATTTTTTTGGGCAAAATTATAAACATTGCGAATTTTATTCAGAATACACTTTTCTCAAAACGAGCCTCGAAAGTGTCCGATGCACTCCACTTTCAATAGCTTTCGTCTTTGGGTGGAAACAAATCTTAAAAATTTGCGACAACACAACACAAGGCACAAAAATTCATGGAGAGACATAGGACGGACACAGAGGTGGTGAGATAGACAAACCTAGATGATTCAGAAAGCGATTCTGAATCGAGTGACACAACGAAAGGTGCATCTATTTGAAACCGCTCTGGTTGTTACGCACATCCGCACCCGCGGTAAGAGACGGTACAAAGAGAACATAAAGAGCAAGGTGTCGAGTCAAGAAGATGAATCATTGCAAATATAAGCTCCTGTAAATAGCTGGTAAATAGGTCTCCTAAGAATTGTAAGGAAATCAATGCTATCATAAAAATCACAATGCAGTGGATCGTTGTAGAGAAAAACAAAACAACAAAAAGGCGTTTTACATTACAATTTAATAAAAGAAAAGAAAGTATGACAAACTGTAAAGAAATTGGTTGGACGCAGATATTAGCTATCCTTAAATAAAAACTTTAACTTTAGAAATTTTTGATGCATAACTTGTTATGTCAAGTTGTTCAACGTTTGCATTAAATTGAAATCTATCCCTCCTACGCTTGATTGTGTCGGAAAAGCGAAATTGAACGAAGAACACACTACGCTTCCTAAACATTATGCAAACCAATAACAACTAAACTGTAAAAATAAAAAAAATGTCTCTCATAGCAGCCGTAACGCTTAATACAAGAAGGATACTAGAAATGATCGTTGCGTCTATGAAATCTTCAACGAATGAACAGAGAAGAAATTATGTTCGCCGTCGACCGGTTTTTAGCATACAGAGGTGGAAAAGAATGGGTATTAGGATGAAATTGTATAAAGTAGTTGTCAGTTCCCTGATGCTATACACAAACGTAAGTAATATCTTGGAAAATAACTGATTTAATTGAATTAAATGATTTGGAAGACAAGTTTTTTTGCTTTTTGTATTTTTCAGGAAACAAACGCAAAGAGGATAATAATTAATTGTGCAATAATATGTAAATATGAAAAACAGTATACAAAGATAAGGTGAAAAGTTAATTATATAATATGCTATAAATAATATACTTATTTAGCTATTATATGTATTATATGAACGTAAAACTGTTCGCCTCTATACATTTTATATATTTGCCCCTCAAGATTATACAAAATTGATTTGTTAATATTGAATATAGTTTGTTAACCAAAGTAGAAAGCAGCCAACGCCTATGTGATTAAACCTGTAAGAACTATCCAAGGCTCTTCATTGTCGCACCGTCACTCATTTTTATGTCTTTAAAAATTTTAATTCAGGTCGAACGTAACTACAGCAAGGCAAGCTTACTACAAATACATGTGGGATATATTTTGGTTATCTAGAGTTTCTTGCTATGCTCCATGCATACATTTTTGAAGATTACGTTACATTTGTATTTGAAATAAATTTTCGTTTATGTTTGGTAAATTGCAACTATAGATATCATGGTCTGAAATAATTTATCCTAATCATCTGGAGAAATTAGTCATATGACGGGCGTTCACTATATAGGTACATATTGAAAGAACTTTTCGAATTTTAAATTGAGTTGCATTAAAAAGCAATAGTTCTTAGGCAACTTTCATCAAGTAAATAATGCTTTACTACTATTTTAATATATAAAAGACATTTAATTTTTTCATTTCCTCTTTGTTATTCTTTTTTTATCCTTTTTTAAACCAAATATGGTACAAAAAAATTTCTCGTCAAAAAGACAAACGAAATTTCTGGATATCATTTTCACTTTACATTTTTTATACTTAAGCACTTTTGGGCAAAGAGAAGTAGAAAAATTGTTGTGTCCGGCGACAAAGCATATAAAAAAATGAATTGTAACTTTGAACAAGATATTCAGCAGAGTGAAAAGATAAATTTTATAAAAATTTATGCATTATTAGTACGGATGGCAAGGTTGGTCAATTTATACGACATTTTGCAACGCTTAAGATGGTCAGTTTTGCGCATCTTACGTTATTTTGCAACGCTTTATGACAATTTTGATTCAGTTACACGGCAAAAAATGTGCTCGTTGTTGTCCTGTGTTAAGTCGTTTATCTGCAGAGCAAATGTTTATATTGTAAAAGATACTATTTGCTAGTGTAGGCAGTGTGCCTGCTTTGATTGTTTAAAGCTAAAGTTAAAATCTAAAATCGCAGTATAGTTATTATGTTCTACATATATATTCGTGTAAACCGTTCATATATTATTACATAATTTGCGACAAAGATATATAACATCGTGGTGTATACAGTGTATTTTGTAAGTTTGTGTTTGTGTGCGCATTAATGTTGACGCTGAAGTCGACATTATGCTAATGTTTACAAATAGCGACTGGTAAGTGCTTTAACTTGTTTATAGATATATGCAGATATATACATGTACATTTATATTTATATATATATATATATATAAGTATACAATTTCGTTATGGAAAAAGGAAAACGTGCAAGCTCTTATAAGTATTGTATGAGCGTTTACGTGGTACATACTTATTTGGCCAATTAGGCATTAAGGCAAAAATAATTTTTAAATGTTTCGTTACCGTGAGGATGCATAACATATTCACAAATCTTCCAGTGAGCGACGGTGACATTTCGTTTTCATTTTTTTTTTTCAGTTTTTTTCAATTTTTTTTACTTCGCTGAAGCTCTCCTTGATAATTAGGTCGTAAAAAAACCCCAAAACTGTTATAATCGACATCAATGCACAAAGTAAATAACGACATTAAAACATGTGACAAACGCATACAATTCGAAAGCGAGCGACCTAAAAGTTATTCGTATTGTTATTAATATAATCCAGAAATCTATAATTTATATGTGACCTAAAGAAAAATCGTTAGCAGCAACTTTTTGTATTTTTGTATTAACAAACCTTTGGAAATATTTCGAATTGCAAACAACAGCAATGAAAAGTAAATATCATTCATATCATAACGGGTGTGTCTAAACTTGCAATGGATTTTCCTAAAAATAACCATATAAGTGTGTGCTGTATACATTTTGATACAACTTAGGCATGTTTTCGAAAATTGTTTGCTTGTAAATTATTACTTTCGGTTATATCGACAGACGTTTATTATTTTCTCTTCATTTTAATAACCCATAAACAAAAAAGTTAAAAACCTATTATTGCTATATGCTTGTCGCAGTTTCATTCAAAAGAAATTGTGAAAAGCATTCAGTACCGATGAAGGCATTTATAAGGTATGTCTCCACGTTAGGCAGTAAAAATAGTTTTGTTCTGCGAACAAAAAACATCTTATGATTATCTCTGTTATGACTGTTTTAAATTCAATCAAGTGCAAATAATTTACTGGAAATTCAATTTTCAATTATTTCAATTATGTCTGTCCATCTGTTCATTTGTTATTTATTCAAAGAGTTCTTTCAACATAACAAATCAATTACACAGATCGCGAGAAATTCATCCTAAAATGTCAGCCGAAACGTTTATATGATTTATTTCGTCTTAGTTGACGTTGAGTAAGAGAGAGATCGAGGCCTATGTTCTTTTCACAATATTGTAAAGAAATCTTCATACAATGTGCGTCCCCCATTAACTTTGTAGGGCAACAAGTAGAGCTATGCTCTGTAGCATTTTTGATATAAAATATGAACTATGAATCTCGTTTAGGACTTGTTATAAACCCCTACACAGAATATAATCCCGTTATGTGTTATATGTGATTGTGTCGGCAATCTAGAGAAATTATCAGATCTAATTGGGGATTATAGCGATAGTTTAATGCGATTTTTATTCTGAATATTATCGAAAGAAAATTGAATTTAATTTTTGATTATCCCCTTTTTCTCTCTTCTAAAACTATCCTTGCCGGATTAGCTGAGATTATTTCTGGTCAGGACTAATTCTTTTTTAAGTTATTAGCCCAAACTTATTTCAATCGTTTGGTAACGACCCAAACTGCGAAATAATTGCAAACCTAATTGTTTTCGTTTCGTGTTCGTGACAGATATGTAAGATGGATCGAAAAAAAAAAATCGAAAATCCTGAATATATATAGAATTTCTGTCTGTAAACTAATATACTGTAATAGGGAGTATTGCTAAACAAACAATAATAGTAAGTATCCTTGCTGGAGTTAGAAAATATGCATTCTCTTTACTACAGCAATATATCCATCTCTCGCAAAGAATGAAATCCGCAATAAATCTTATATTATCGCATATAAGTCAGCGTAATGATGACATAGGTTCCGTTGCATTAATATAAACATAATTGTACTGAGCATCTTGCTTGTCATTTTTATATCAGCCATCGAAGTGAAGATTTTTCATATTCAGAAGTACGCCGAAGAGGCTCAGACTAATTTTTCATCATAAGTTCGTTTAGTCTTGACGGCCATTTGTGCTTTTCAATATTAATTGCTACCTACAAAGTAGGTAGGGAACAAGGTGTAATTTCTTGATCAATTCTGGCCATCCGTCTGCCTCTTATTCGATCCAAATATAATACAAGATGTATAAATTTCGACTTGATTCCCATAATGTACAAGTACGATAGTAAATGGAAAATTCGCACGTAGTAATGAACTAAACATGTTCAAGGATACGTTCGGGGATACAAGAATTTGAACACTATGTCGCTATCTAATCTCATGCAATATGTTTTGGACATGGAGTCATATAAAGCTTCTTTTTGGAAAAATAATAGCACAACGCATACATATCTGGAAGCTAATTTTTCGTAACAAAGGGAAAGTTCGGGAAAAGAAAAAAAAAAAAGACTTTATTTTGCTGATTTCTGTAAATATTTGTTGATTTAAAAGAATAGAAGAAGAAGTGTTGATAAGAGGTTATACGTTGGGAAAGAATAATAAAATTGTCTACCCACTGCTTATGTTAACTTATTGCGTACGCAATACGCATCGTAAGCTTCATACGCATCAAATTTTCTTAGGATAGTTAAAAACCTAATATATAAGCACTACTCTCATGCCTACGCATTTATGCGTGAAGATGAAGAAATGAAGAAAGTCCTCGCGAATTCGACACGCTCTCTTAGCCAATTATACATTATCGAGGAACAGATTAATGAAATGAAAACCTATTTTCATTAAATAAAAAGTAAATTTCAATGCTATGGAGAATGTTATTTTGTATAAAATATAATTAAATTTTTACTTAGAAAAAGACAAAGCGTCAATAAGTTTCATGCGTCTATCTCGTATCATCATGTAGCATTCACATGTACAATGTTTGAAAATCGATAAAACGGCCTAGTATTTATAAGCACCACAATTTGTGCTGGGGTGACTACGAGTAACATAAAAAAAACTACTTAGGCAGCATATAACAGCAGCTATTGAGATTTGATGATGCGAGAATAATGGGACTTGTTATTATGAAGGTGCGCTCCTAGCGCTCTGTATAATGAATGAAATGTACTTGGGATACCTTTGAAAATCTACCTACCTACTTATCTACCTACCTACCTACCTACCCACCTCTGACACCTTTAAATTTCATTTTGTTTAATCGTTTTTCTATGTATGCAAGAGAGAACGTAGACATAAAAGTTCCATGAATAAATATCTGACTAACTGTATAGTCACATAATTAAAACTTTTGTATATACATACAATATATATTTTTATTGCAACACAGACTGTCTTAATCTTTTTAATATGACAATACTGCAGCAACTGTAATCTTAGGCGAAACGATTAAATCCCTCCTAAAAACCTGACAACGTATTCATAAGCGGGAGAAAGTTCTCCCAACATTTCTGCAAGTAAATGATGAAATATCGATTCGCTTCCATAAAAACAGTATTTAAAAATTATTAACAATTGCTTCGAATATTTTAGGAAACTGTTAAAAAATAAAAAAAAAAGAAGAAAAAGTGTTTCATATATAAATAAATGATGAAATTTGTAAATTTTAATAAAATAATTTCATAAATATATATAAACAAAAAAAAAAAGAAATAAAAAAAAAACATTGAAAACAAAGAAAACTTTAAAAAAAAAAAAAAAAAAAAAA
>CCAG010018359.1:0-13469 GCA_001077435.1 Glossina morsitans morsitans | reverse complement strand
ATATATATATATATATATATGTATATACATATATGCAAACATTAAGAAATAAGTTTTGGTGCTCATGTTTTGTTCATGTTGACTACATGAAATAAATCGAAACATTATTTCATTACTATAGGCGACGCGTCCATAAGAAGGTCATTTCTATGGAAATGGGAACTGCAAACTTTTAAACTATAGGGCAATATTGGGCATTGTCCTAGATATATGGCTCTCGCATTACTCCTTAAAGTTGTATTTCACTTTTTAGGGAAATATTAAATTCCAGGATCTGAAGAGCCTGTATCGTAGATTCGATCCAAATGATTCAAATTTTAAATATCTGTTAGTTGAATATCTTTCCGTTTCTTTTTGAGTTGCAATACTTTTCGCCCCATACTCTGACGTTTAATACTTTTTTGTAAACCAAGGATGGGTAGTCGATATGCTATACATAAAAAAATAATTATGTTTTGAATCATTTGCAACTGATTCAAATTTTGAAGAATGGCTTCCGTATGTGTGGGGTGAAAGGAAATCGTAAAGTTTTCATACAAGCTTTTAAACAAAGACAAAGTCGAAGACGATCTCTCAATTAGATGAATGTACTCATATATACGCAACGCATAGAAATTGGCAACACTTCGTGGGAAGATTACATTACTCGCCTTTATTTGTAAATGGTTTTTTTGGTAATTATGGACGATCACTTTACCCGACATTAAGTTGAAGGAAAATTTACATTGAAAATTCTAATATTTAAAGCTCATTACTTCAAAAATCAAGAAAAATGTTTCAAACTTAAGCCGATATGAGGCGAGAGAACTTGAAATCGTAATTAAGATTTCAGTGAGCCGAAGCCAAGCCAGACAGAACAAGACAGATAACATGACTAAATCGATTTCGCTGTTCGCATTGCTGATCAAGAGCTTATTCTGATTGTTAGGCTTTCCTTAACGACATTCTAAAAACATGTAACAATTTTAATATTGGTTACAGCAATTAACCATCATTTGCTAGGTTATTATCGTGACACATTCGAATTCCGTTACTTGAAATTCCAAACTTAATCAATCATTCGTTAGTACAACAAGTTGCACACATGCAATTCGTTAAACCCATTTAGAAGGATTGTAAATTGTGAAGGGTCTGACAATGACAACATTTATACATTTTCAAAAAAAAAAGAAAAGAAGAGAAGAGAAAAGAAAATGAATGAATGAATCCGCTTCAAATTTATTTTTCTTTCGTATATACTTTTAGGAATTTTTACTCGCAATAGATGTAACATCAAGTGGAACTCCCGAAGAAAAATTAAAATGGGCATTCAGAATGTATGACGTCGATGGAAACGGTGTTATTGACATACAAGAAATGACAAAAATTGTTCAGGTAATTGCAAAAAATTAACAATTTTCATTCCACATTCCTGCTTTTTTAAACAGGACAAATATCTCTTCAAGATTTTTAGGCCGGCGAGTAGACAATGGCAACTTGCCAACTTAACTTAATATCCCTTTTGCACTATCCGGGAATAAGCGTTAGATGTCCCATTAAAACTTAAGAGGGGGGAACGTTTGTCTCTATATTGCTTCATTTCTCAAGCAACCTTCAATCAGTCAATTTTAATGCACGAGTCCCAAAAAGAGGAAGAAAGAAATCTCCCAAATTTGAAAAGCATTTTCATTAGAATCTTAACATACAATCAATCGTAAATACGAAACTTAAATTTGCAAATTATATTTATTCAGGGGTGATATTTTTTGTTCAATCTGTACTGATAGGATCAAAATTTGAAAAAAATTGTTCAGATATAGTGCATAACAATGCAGCTTTCTTTCGCAGTTAAATTTTTCATTCACACTTAGGATTTTTTACAAACTCCATGGCAGTGTAGAAGACAAACATTTAAGTCGACCAAAATACATTTATATATATATATATATATATATCTTCTTCCACTAAAAGTTGATCATAAAACTGTTGTTGTGTGGAAAGATGGACGTCAAATCACAGTTTGTTTAATTAATTTCAGCGATCTTTCTTTGCACTCACTACATACACAGTATATACAAATTTTATTAGCTGCGCCGAATAGAATAAAAAATGGATATTGATTTCACTTTTAGGCAATCTACGATATGCTTGGGGCTTGTTCATCAAATCGTCCCGCTGATTCGGCGGAGGAACGAGCGAAGAACATATTCTCCAAAATGGATGAAAACAATGATGGTCAATTAACGCAGGAAGAGTTCTTAAAGGGCTGTCTCCAAGATGAGGAACTTTCAAAAATGCTAGCACCATAAAGAAATCTCAATCATTCAATTTCTTCTAATATGTGTATAATTTAAGAATAAACAATAAATATAGTAATGAAACAAATTTCCTATTCTCAATGTGTTTATTGTTGCCTCTCATCAATCCAGTCCATTCAGGCTGCGAAACGTTTAAGATGGTACATTCTCCACGTTAAACACAAGGCCGGTTGACACATTGCCTATAATGGTTAGCTGGTGTAAAGGATGCGCTGACTGCAACTAATAACTACAACTTTTATGAATTTAATCATTTATTTTTTATTCGATTATTTTCATAATTGAATTTTGGGGTTTGGGTACTTTCCAGGTTGCAGGACGTTAGATTTGTTTTGGGAGAGCAAAAAGAATTATCGTCATTTTAATGTTCTTCTTTGGACTTTTACTGCATTGCGATGAAAATCTGCTTGTGGCACTGTACTATGCACGAATGTGGACAGCATATAATCGAGTTGCAAAGTTGCCTCACATGCCGCGTTTTACAAATCGATGTAAATCGGACTTGACCAGAACAATGTAAAGGTTCGATTTGCGAGACAGTACTTTGACTCATGTTCTATTGAGTATTTGGTCGCGGTAAAGCTAGTGTTAAGTGTTAGTTTGATCGCAGCACTAACACTAATAAAATAATAATGCGTTTTGTTTTAATATTTAAGATATTCCCTACCACATGTACCCTTTTCAGCGCACAATAAGACTCATTTGTACGCCAAACTCAAAGGTATTAGAAACTAAATATGAATTGTTCCTATCACTCTATTATGAAATGTATTGCTGGTTACATTGACACTGTTTGATACGTGTACCGTTAATGATACACTGTAGCCTGTTGATAGATGATTTGTGAATATTTGTTGTATAGTTGTTAGCTAGCTCTTCGCTTCGTAATTTTAATAGAAAATAAAAACTTTGTTTTTTATTTTTATCAGTTGAATGTTTATAATTACGAGAGAGAGAGAGAGAAAGAGAGAGAAATATATTTTCTCCCACATAACACATAAAAGTATTTGTTCAAAATTATAAAATTGGCGTGTCAATGACCGCTTGGCAGGGAACTGCTGCAATAAACGCGAAAACAATTTAATTCTATTTATTATTATTAATAGTTAGTTAAGTTATTCTTTTATTTGGTGAGTGAAACTTTGCTTCAGAAGGAAAGCCACCGTACCTACGATAGGAGAAAGAGATTTCTATGACTTTTACGAATGGGAAAATTCTTATATCGAGCCTCAAATGTATATTGTTGCTGAAAGTCCACTCTCAAGAAAGTCCACTAAATATTCCATACGATGAAAAATTCCATAATTTGTCACTAGCTAACGTCAATAATTAGCCATTTATGGGGAAGTGAGCAAGATGCTCGCTCTAAGCGAAAAGGAGCCACTTTTCAATTTCAAGAATGAATATTATAGAGAATGTTACGATAGATTTGCCAACTTTGAAACAATCATGGATGGCATTGTGAATTTTAAGCGATCGGATATCAGGATTCAGAGGAAATGACAAGAACACAACAAACTTTCATAAATTGGAATACTTCTTATGTCCATAAACAATTGGCAAATATTATTCTTGACCTTCTAACTTGAAAAGATGGAACAATAAGAAAAAAGATTCGATCGTCTTTGGGGAGGAAAACCAGTTCCTCATACTTTTTTACTCCATATATATTTGCATATATATGTATTTGATCAGTACTGGAATTTAAAAATCAATTTGAATGTGTCTGTTCCTGTGTCGCGACTAACCTGCATAAAAGTACTGCATTGTTTAAGTAAAGAAATGAAGCAAATTTTACATCTTGTTTTGTGTGTAAACGTAACTACAGCTCCTTATCTATAGCGTAACCCTTAGAAGCTAACCTAACCATCACTGTCTGCTTTAATAGATTGAAAACAATGAGAAAACAATACTTGTTTAAATGTAAAACACTACAGCCTTACATTCTGTAGTACTTTTATGCGGGTTATAAAAGTACTACATTGTTAAAGTAAAGAGATGAAGCAAATTTTACATCTTGTTTTGTGTGTAAACATAACTACAGCTCCTTATCTATAGCTAAACCCGTAGAAGCTAACCTAACTATCACTGTTTGCTTTAATAGATTGAAAACAATGAGAAAACAATACTTGTTTAAACGTAAAACACTACAGCCTTACATTCTTATCTTTATACTCTACATCACTTGTAGCGCAGGATATATTAACATACCCAAAAGGACTTGAGATGTATCCAGCCTCTTTTTCATATCAATGCCTGTTTGTCTGCTTGTCTGTCCATGTATTTTTGGGTTTAAACTTTAAGTCACAGTTCTTGAGATATTTTGATCAAATTTATTACATTGACGTGTTTTGGCCCAAAGACGGATCGGACCGCTTCTTCCCCTACAACGCATTATTTTGAAGTTATTACTCACAAAAATAACTGTATTAAGCCAAGTAGTACTGCCTATTTACTGATCGTCCTTGGCCGACTAAAATGGTTTTACCTGTTCCGCCATGTATAGGCGATGAATCTGTTAAGAATTCTCCAGAACTGTAAAATGAATAAATAAAATTTTAAACAGATGATATTTTCGGTAGGTGCAAACCAACATCTTCAATTGATTAGGCTGTAGAAAGGAAGACATATCTGCAATGAGAATGGCGAATGAAATTGGATCCAGGAGAAACAGTATAAACATTATTTTTGAAACTATGGACTCCTTAAAACGCGTATGTACCGGCGCAGTTTCTGCACAGATGAAGTGTGGAAGCTTAACCTTAACAATCAAATATGATCTCACATGTATGTCTATACGGAATTGTGATGAATCTTGAATTCAAATTCATCAAATCATGGATGACGACCTCAACAACGTCAAGAAGACAGAGCTAATTGTATATTGCTTTTTAATCTTTTTGCTACAAAGATCATAGATGATTGTGACTGAATCCTCATGACTGCATTATGACCGCTGACTTGACTTTTAATTGTCACATTTTTTAATGCACTCATGCTCTGCTGTTTAAATTACTCTTCGCGTTCCCGTGCTTAGCACCATCGAATCTATAAATAGCCTTTCAAATTCCATTGCAATATTTGCTCTGTATTTCGTGGAACCGTTTTATCTGAATCGATTTTAAATGCAACATTTTGCAACTTATTTTTTCGACATAATTTTCCATTATCCAGATATTCTTATTAAAAAGACGAAAGAAATGCGATAACAAAATTCAAAGCTCGCTTTACCTCATGAAAGACAAACGAAAATACAGCGGACGGCCTTACAAATTACGTTTTCTTTATGCACTTCCCTGGACCTATCTTTTTGTTAGTAGAATTCTGAACAAAATAAACATCTTACGGAATAGTTTATGGCTCGCTAAATATTCAAAAATTCTGTTCGAAATTTTAAAATATAAATTCATGTACACATACTTAACTCGTATTATAGGCATTTTAAAATGCCTTAACTTATGCCGAATTCACATTTCGTAGACTAAAAATATTCAAAATCTCATAACAGATTAATAAAATTAAAATGCATACAATTATTTACATTCTCGATCGTCTGTGAGTGGGTGACTAAACAGACTAAAAAGAATAAAAAGAAAAAGCTACATTTTTATATTTTTTGTAATGATGGGTGGACGCGTCTGATTTTTTCTATTTTTGCAGAATAAAAGCAGAAAATTATATCGTGTCCACTTTTACGATCATGAGCACATGTGCTACAGCAAGTAACAGACAGTTGGACAGACGGACTGAGAAACATGTCTGGAAGGGTTCAGATTTGATATTAATCAATAACATGTCGATTTTACAGAGAGTGGTGCTGCAAAGCTTTTGACAAAAGAATGAATTTCAATATTCTATAATATCGAGTGAGCTGCGCCGACTTGTGCGGGACCGTTCATTCAATATAAATTCAAATTGCACATGCATGCATTTGCTGTGATTTACAAGTTACGAGCAAAAAATCAAATTTTTTTTATTTTTGAGAATAGAGGCGGTCTCAGATTATATTGTACTGTGGGCGTATTCTTTGATCGGTGTGGCTCATTTTCAACACCAAGCTGCATGCAAAAACTTCCAATGCTTTTGCCAAACTTGAAGCAAGTGGCTGACTTTTTGCGGCTAGGAGAATATTTACCACAGACAGACGGACAGACGGACATGCTTAAATGGCTTTAGAATTTGATACTAATCGAAAATATGTATATATATTATGAGGCCTCTGAAGCTTGCATGTGAGTGATGCAAACGTTTTGACAAAACAAACATATTCCTTAGCCTTAGGCGGTGGGTGTAAAAATTAATTTTTTATTTTTTTTTTTATATTAATATTTCGTTTAAATGCACAAAAAAGCGGCTCTTTATATCGTCAGTTATCATAAAGAGTCAATTTTCTAGCCACCTAAGGCGAAAGGAAGGATATCCTGAAGAAAAGTAAAGCCAGTCCTACTTGTAAACATACAGAAGCGCATGCATAAATATGGGCGTTTATTAATTTTTTTTTTTTTTTTTCTTTAATTTTCTAAAGGTTTACCGCGGCATGAGTGGAGAAAATGGGAAAACAAAATAGCAAACTGAAACCGGAAGTATTGGAAGACTTGAAGCAAAACACCGAGTTTACAGGTATATGTTTCAATTTAATATAAATGATTATAAATAACTAATGGAATATGATTGACTTATCTACGAACATTTATAGATCGAATTCTTAAATTCCTGTAATGTGTAATGTCACATGCATACATACATTTCAATGCATAACTTACAAAGAACAATTTTAACGACTGCAGAGCTAAAATCCATCTATTAATGGGATATTTTTAGCTAAATATCCAATTATTGATTATAGTACTTTTATCGAAATTAATCGAATAGGAACTATTATCGGGAATAGTACTCTCTGAACCATAAACACGCACACACAAAGGGATGGAGCTTCGCGCACTCACAACACGCCTTCCATGAGTTTTCGCAGATCGCATTAAGGAATGCATGAAAATAACCTGGAAATGCTTAGGAATCCAAAAAAAACCGTTTTATTTTTTTTACGAAAATAAGGGAAAGAAAATATTAACTCGAAAATTTTCTTATAATTTTTCAAAATATTTACCGAGATGAAGTACTTGGAAAGTAGCTCTCGTAGCACTCTTTTTCTTAGCATATGGGTTATAATGAAGACATAGGTATTACAAGCAATTCGTTACCCGTAAAATTTGTTTTCGAAAGGGAAGAAAGAAAAAGTTCCCACTAAATACCGAATTCAGAAAATATGGCTATTGATCCATCAATTCGATGACGTGAATGCTGACTTGTATTTGTTGAAATTGGCTTGATAGAGATCCTATTTTTCTGAAGATTTCTGTCCGAGAAACACTAATCGAGATTTCCTTTAATTCGTTACCAAGTCCACAAGCAAGCTTAATCTACTCATCTAATTTCAATTCAGTACGTATTACATACAAATCAAGGACATCCTGTATAATTTTTCTCTTATCAATAGCTGGAAAGTTTGAAAAAGTTTTCAAATGAGAATTGAATTGCTTTCGAATCGTTGTCTTATAGGGGAAGAAAGAGCGAGAGGGAGAAAGATTTCACACTAAACGTATACTAGAAAAGCGAAAGCAAAATGCGGTCGCCTTGTTGCTTCCTCGTACTTTGAATTAAAAATATGGAATAATTGTACATTTTAGATGCCGAGATACAAGAGTGGTATAAAGGATTTTTGAAAGACTGTCCAAGTGGGCATTTATCAGTGGAGGAATTTAAAAAAATTTATGGAAATTTCTTTCCATATGGAGATGCAAGTAAGGTAAGAACTTTGCGATTAAATTGAATTTTATGGAATTTAATAGTCATGGCCGGCACTTATATTGGTAGGAAACTTATTATTATTTAGAAGTTTTTTAGTATTTTAAATTCGATATATATAATCATAGAATAAACACGGCCGTAAACTGTTCACATACATGTTTGAACCTTGTTTTTTGAATGGCAATTATGTTGCCTAGGAAAGTCGCACAAATTTTGACGATACGTGGGCTTACATGACCATATAGAGCTGTTTTGTCATTACTGAGTATCCATTCTTTTCGGCTGACATGAAAGGATTGCCAGCACATTCAATGTCTTCCTTCTCGGAGCAAATAATACGAGCCGAAAACATTAGCCGTAGACAGTGCAATATTTTGCAAGATTTAAATAAAAGGGTCCTACTATGTGACTTTTCGCACTACTCGTAACAACTTGCCCTTCTATTTATTGACGGAGACAAATACTAAGCCAAAGCCATCAAATTTTAAATCTGAATGAATGGAAACATTATTTCGATTAGTTATATTAGCGATTAACTAGTTTTTATCACATAATACGCTGAGGGGTCACATTTTAGCATTCCCATTATTTGCCAACTAGTAGATAACCTATGAACGGCCAGTGTGCTTTAAGGTGTTTATCATTTGATTAAAGTTATAAAGTCACTTTCTATTTTATTACATTTTCAGTTTGCTGAACACGTTTTTCGTACATTTGACGCAAATGGCGATGGGACCATTGATTTCAGAGAATTTCTCTGCGCTCTTAGTGTTACATCGAGAGGAAAATTAGAACAAAAATTGAAATGGGCCTTTTCAATGTATGATTTGGATGGAAATGGATACATTTCTCGCCAAGAAATGCTCGAAATAGTAACGGTGCGTATAAATATATTTTTCTTACTTTACTCTCAAATATCCAGAAATGTGAATTAGGAAGCATTTTACCGTTACAGAGCAAAAATGGACGAACCGAAGCTACGAATTCTGCCAATTCGCTATCAATTATTTCTTTTTCTTTAGAGATTAAGAGATAAATATTAAATCGATAATCGGTTTAATAAAGAAAGAGCTGCGTTTAGAACAGGACCATTGTCCATTTGAATAATGTCCGCTTTTGGAATGCACAAAAGTGAACGAAGTTACAATTCGTTACAATTTAACTAAAAACTAGGAGAATTTGATTTGATTTAAAAGAAAAATTGATCATCTACTTGAGTAAGAATTAATGTTCGGCCCATATATGTTTGATTTGATTGCAAAGCCGAAGTTTTGCGCCGGCAATGACAGCAGTTCACCCATAAATATCTGATCTTTATTTTCGACGCTGATTATCTAAATCCAGTTCATTCTACTACTCTGTAACATATCATCATATTGTGGTGATCATTAGCCTATGGTGAAATAGATAACCCATACTTTTTCGCAATGTCTCGAAGACCTTATGAACAGACAGTATATGTCGTTATCTTCATACATTTGGTAAATACTTGCCATCTATTCAAATTCTGCATGGCTTTTTATCTAGCACGTGAATGCATTCCTTCCCTATACTTGAGTTCGGGCCGAGGAGCAACAATCGGAGCATGAACCATTGTAATAATGCTGTTAGTTAACAATGTTGTGACCCCACGTGAACTGCTATGAACTGCTTTAATTTTGAGGCTACTTCGAAAGTGAGACTTTATGAGGATAGGAAGCTGACGAGACCGATGTACGTGCGTTTGCTGAGGTAGCTAGTTCATGAGAAGATATTTGAACCTAAAAGAATAGCACGTACTTAGCCTTTAACGAACCCGTGGACGAACGAAATCTAACCCACCGAACGGGCACACTCTAAATCCTGGACCTTTCATTATCCGCCCTACTTAATGGTGTCTTTCGGCTCACAATTTCTATGGGAAACCCCGAAATATTTTTCATCTCACTTTTTCTCATTTCACAATTAAAAAATTCAGCCATTCGGAACTTAACAATCCTGTCAATACATGGTGGCATTCTTTTTTAAAAAAAAAAAAGTGAAACACGATTGCTAAACTAAAACCTCCTATTAAACGATTTCCGTTTTCTTGCAGCTTCGAGAGCAACTCTTTTCCATCGGGCCAAATATGCTAGATGACTTGGATTGCTGTCAGTAAGCTACATTGATAACATTCTTTAAACAACCAGTCTTTATAGACCAATCTTCTTTTTAGAGAATACATAAGTTATTTTAACGTGCTATTTAAACGCACTGTGCATACTTAGATTGTATACGTTAACGCTTTTAGCTTGATCGAAGCGAGGCAAAGACAAAAAAACCAAGGCAATGAAATATTAATTGCTTGTAACGACGAACAAGTAAAGTGTTCAATAATGTCGAGGACGATGATAGCAAAATCTACTATGTTGCTATCGCATGAAGAGCTTAGATCAATTGTCTTCTATGAAGCGTTTTGGGATTCGCGTTTTTTCAGTGCAATAATGCATCCATTAATTCAATTTTCAGTCTTAGCATGACTATTGTGTATGGACTTGACTTTGGATCACGTCGTTCACAATTAACTACAAGTTCGGATTTCTGATATTGTGCTGAGGAGAAAATTTCGCAGATGTTTAAATTGTTAATTGGCTTCACAAACGATGTTCCTATAGTGACAGTATTTGTAGAGTATTCTTCACTTTATTTTTACTCAAATATTTGCTTTGCCTAACTTCCAAAAGTTTTTGCTTGTGCCTCCTCCTTAGTTAGGTTTTCACTTACTTCTATTAATATTTGCAATTATCTGAAAGAATTCTATGATATCAACTTTTGAAAGTTGTTATGAAAACCAACGCTTTTCTTAAATCAGTTAAAAAATTTTAATTTAATGAAAATTAGAAAAATTTAAAAGTAAATTCTCTTTAATTTCGCTATCTCTATGGGTCACTTTTCGTATGAATTTCTTCATACGGTACATTGCTCCACTAGAATTTCAAATTTTTGATTCTGAAATATATGTTGTTTAAAGTCCCTTATTAGAGTCTCTTAATAATTCCCGCATAACTATAGATTGCATAACGACGATCAACACTTCGATTTTATCTTTCCCTTTGCCTTTATCGATTCCAATATTTTTGAATGTAGTATTATCAAGTTCAACAAACTTATTTTCTTCTTTTTTTTATTAAGAGCACGATGTAGAGCGAAAAAATTCCTTGCCTTCAATGCACTCTTGAGCTGCTCAACTTGCGATTCCCTAAATTGTAATTTTGAATTCACATATAGGTCGAAACAAATTGTAATTAGAAAAATCAAGAATCAATATCCGATGAACAAATCACGGAATAGTGCATCCGAACTTACTACTACTCATTTTCCTTGGCCAATGGACGCAATACGTGGCCGAGCGTCTTCATCTTAAAAAATCACGTTTTATCATGTTTTCCAGAGTATGCTGTCGCTGGAAATTACCAATGGTATCGCACAGAGTACAAAAATCTGAATTCAAGGCACGAACCAGTTTTAGATATACCTTATCATACGTATGACCTATGACAAGTCAATTGAGTGGATTTATTTCTTAAAAGTAGAACTTATGAAGCCGATGCTTTGCAAGAAGTGCTATCAACATTGGATGTTTGTACTATTTATTATTGTTTTCTTTTTCGAGCAATATTTTCAATGGCCGAATGCTTTAAAATTTATAAATCGAGATAACATATATTTATATATATATACATTTAAGGGCTCTATAATCTACATAGTCGAAAAAATAAAGTTATCCATAAAAATGAAGTATTTCAGAATCAAAATAGTTTTAACGTTAACGACGCTATTTGTTGTATTTCCCGATAGCAAGAAAGTGTATTACGCAAACGTGTCGCCAAGTTTGAGCAGACGACGTCCACACGGCCCAACGCTCTAATCCCTTGTAGTCAGTTGAATAAAAGTTAACCTTCGTAAAGGCCACCTTAGAGGCCACATTGTTCTTATCATGTTTATATTTTTCTCGGCGATGGGGTTCCCTTCCTTGGCGAGTCTTCGACAGTGTCGGAAATCATCTGCGTGCGGGCTTCCTCATCGCCTGGTCAACTACAAAGGAAGTCCTGGATATAACCACATGGTTATAGGGAGGGCTAAAGAAAGGGTAGAGTAATAAGGTGCCTGGCGTATGTTGGACTGATTACTTCTTGTACTACAAATCCAAGCCAAAGAGTATTTGGGTGGCCTTCCAGGAAGTATCTGAACTTAATGAACATAATCACATGCGTAATGCCGATTGTTCTAAAGCAGGGGCTGTATCTGATATACCTCTGTGGAAGCTGGTATATTCAATCACAATTTCAACGCAACAGATTCAAACTGTGTGAGAGACCCTTCGGGGAGTACTCGTGGTGGCTGTGGTATTCCCAAATGCGGGAATATTAGACAAGTAGAGGTGCTTGGCAGACCTCGCTCTGCGCAGAAGGAAAGGTTTCGACCATACCCAAACTTTTATTTCTGGTACGTCAGTCTTGGAATAGGCCCTCTCTCATTCAGAATTGTCTTGCAAGGCTGAGGGGTGCGCAATGCAACTAATTAATTGTCAATGGTTCTAGGAAATCCGTCTGATAAAGGCTTCACGACAGGGGCAGATGTTAACGATTGACATACGTAAATATATAAATAACACGTACGCAGATGGCATATTACAAGTGCGATAGCCGTCAAGTTGTTTTACAAATTCGACACCTTTACGTAGTTATACGGTTTCGGCACATCTCTTCCTTAAGTCGCTTATTGCTTGTCGGATCAGTTACAGAGGACTATCCGCCACGTTGTACAAAAACGACCTTCAAACTTAAGCGAATTTTCGACGAGTTTTCGTCCAGCCCTCGATTGAGAGCGAGATTATGTTTTAAATATAAAGCATTGTCGTTGCGAAATTTTTTTTTTTATGAAATTAATTTTCAAATTTAACAAAATTCATTTCATTTTCACTTGTAATAAATGTAAATAAATAATTTTTCCTTTCAGGCTATATATAAAATGGTAGGTTCAGTAATGAAGATGCCTGAGGATGAAAGCACACCAGAAAAACGTACTGATAAAATATTTAGGCAAATGGATCGAAACAAAGACGGCAAATTAAGCCTTGAAGAATTTATAGAAGGTGCAAAAAGTGATCCATCTATAGTTCGTTTATTACAATGTGATCCTCAATCACACTAACTTAAGTTAATTAATTAATCAATAAATGTTTGAATTACTGTGAAAAGCAATTATATTTCCATCAAAGTTCTTAACGTTTTAGATTAAACGCCATAATTATAGTAAAGGATATTTTCATTTTCTCTAATATTAAAAAAAAAAAAAAAAAAAAAAAAAAAAAAAAAAAAAAAAAAAAAAAAAAAAAAAATTTTT
>CCAG010018358.1:0-11418 GCA_001077435.1 Glossina morsitans morsitans | reverse complement strand
TTTTGCTTTAACTTGACCAAGAGACAAACCTCAAATATTTGAACTAATTAGTGGACTACATTCACTTTGGTTAATTCGGCACCAAGGCTTTGCAAGGTTGCTGCAGACTTTAAAACTCTTTCGGAGGGCGGACTCGTCGAGTCTCGTCGATAGCAAGGGCACTTATGTGATTTTGGTCTATATGTACTTCAAGCTATAATTACAACTCGCTTGTGGAAACTCTAACTTTCATAACCGTCGTAAGAGACACGTAGGAAATATGTATTCACTTTAATATCTAATATCCATCAACGGAGGTACATATATATTATGTGGGCCATCCGTTCTTTTGTTTTCTGTTGCCCTAATGAGAGCTGCTATGCTAATGTGCGCGATTTTCGAGTTAGTCCATCCGTCCTCATTAGCACGGTGAAAAAGCAATTAAGTGATGCGTTTTACACGTTAATTGGTTTGAACTGAATCGAGCTTTGAGCTTTGCTTCGAACAATATCCCTCTAAACGTCGCACGTACAGCACACGATAATTTCGGACGTTTTCATTTTCTTTTTCCTCTTTCTAGCAATAAATCTATCAATGGATTAAATGAACGCACAAGCGCCGAGTTTTATACTGTTTTTCTACTTTCTCTCTGTTGAGTGATATTCCGCATGTCTCGAAGGCTGTTTGCCGAATTTAATGATATTCGAATGTCATCTTATTTATTTTCTCGCCTATCCTTATCGTGTCTATTGACTATTGACGGATGCGTGCCCGTTAGGTTTGTGACTCCAGTCATAAGTGCACTTTAAGCTATCGCACTTATCATAAGTGGTATAAAAAAAGCTAAAACGTCTTTCTTTCTTAGTTGATAGTCATTGATTAACCAGTGAACCGCTGTACGTCAAATATTTCCAATTTACAAACTATGCTAAATAGGGATCTCAAGAAGATATTCACTAACGCCATCTCTAAAGGTTCAATGAGCAAATAATTCGGATCAACCAACTGAGGTACTGGCAACTCATAATCATCGAGTGTTAACTGTAAGTTCTCGAATGACGCTTGATGATGGCGCGCAGAATTTGCTTTTAAAACAGTCTCAAAGAAAAGTGTAACTGTGCTATGTCAGAAGACTTCTGTAGACGTCTTCTTTCGTCTCATTCAATTGCCGAAATTATCGTGTGCTGTACGTGCGACGTTTAGAGGGATATTGTTCGAAGCAAAGCTCAAAGCTCGATTCAGTTCAAACCAATTAACGTGTAAAACGCATCACTTAATTGCTTTTTCACCGTGCTAATGAGGACGGATGGACTAACTCGAAAATCGCGCACATTAGCATAGCAGCTCTCATTAGGGCAACAGAAAACAAAAGAACGGATGGCCCACATAATATATATGTACCTCCGTTGATGGATATTAGATATTAAAGTGAATACATATTTCCTACGTGTCTCTTACGACGGTTATGAAAGTTAGAATTTCCACAAGCGAGTTGTAATTATAGCTTGAAGTACATATAGACCAAAATCACATAAGTGCCCTTGCTATCGACGAGACTCGACGAGTCCGCCCTCCGAAAGAGTTTTAAAGTCTGCAGCAACCTTGCAAAGCCTTGGTGCCGAATTAACCAAAGTGAATGTAGTCCACTAATTAGTTCAAATATTTGAGGTTTGTCTCTTGGTCAAGTTAAAGCAAAAAAAAAAATTAAAATTAAAAACAAAGCCTTCAGTTATGGTCACAAAACGACAAGACAAAGTTATTGCCATTAACTGTTAGTACAAACACTGAACTGTGAAAGAGTCCATTGTACAAATCGAGTTATAATAATTTTCAGAGACATAGTGCTGGTCCAATTTTTCGATATGTCTAAAAGAACATTGAAAACCAACCATCAGGATGAGAAAACCTTAATTTCGTTGCTATGTTCAGCAACAGGATTTATCGCCGCCAAAATTCTCCATCATATACTCTGCCCATATACGTAAAAAACTAAGCTAATGCATTTCGGAATTTTTTCAATTTGTCCCCACGTTTATGCAGACACTTTAGGGTACATAGTAGCAAGACATGACTTTGTTTCTTATTTATGTTTGCCTTTCGTATTTTTAGTCAGTTCTTATAATCAATTTGGTATTTTTACAATACCGTAGTGAATATCGCCGACCTTTTCGGCAAAGACTGTAAGGTTGACTACGTGCGGTCGGCTAACTTTCATCCCAATTCGAAGTCAGTATCTGTATCTTCTATAGATTACGGTCATACAACTGCACCAGCTGTTCCGACGAGCCAACTTGAGAAGTTTGCTCTACAACAAATGCTCTGAAAATGTTTATTATATATATATATATACACAATATTTAAAGTGGAATTTGAATTTGAGGAATTGGAAATGCAGATTGTCTTCAGAACATAGCAGACAACAATTCAATGAACTGAAAAATATTCAGGACATGATGTTTCACTCCTGCAATCTTCTTTAAGCAAATATGGAGCCATTCGAATTTTAGATGTATATAGCGGACGCTTGCCGATTGGGTTTTCGTTAAACAAAGCTTTATCGGATTTTTCTTTGTGAATAAGTGTTTCTTAGCGAAAGCAACCCACTTCGTTGTGCATTTTTAGTGTAAAAAAGCATTTCAAGTAAACTAGAAAAACGACTCACATTCTGACGACTCTTAGAATGTACTGCAATGCAAGGAGATCCGGAGATACAATGTTGACAATGGTGGCGCATACCCGCACTACTCAAACACGTTTACGGACAGCAACTTACTTCTTATGACAGCAAAGCGCAACTTATGAAATACGAATCAAAACGCAAGCTCAACATGAACTTGTCCCATCTAATTAAGATTCGGTTGCATTATTTCCAAATTTATTAGTGATTCCACAAAAGCTTATTTTTTTTAACACATATCTCTGGATAATGTGAGTTCGATAACAAAATTTCCTGTAAGATTGAAATTTTTCGAGTTCCAAATTAATTTTTGCGTAAAGGCAAAGGTGATTTCCACAAGAGAGAACTGCAGTTCAATCTATTAATTCCATTAATAAAAAAAACCAGTTACCATACGCAAAGCTTGAGGGAATCGCCCGACAGCATCTTCTTGAAAGTTTTCGTGAAGAGACCAGGCAGTAAAAGCGGCATTCATTTCGCCTATGTAATCAATAAACAATCACAGGTTATACAAAACATTAATAACATTTTTGGGTAATCCTTGAGCTCTTGAAAACAAAGTTAGATTATGACTGACAATAACTGATCTTGAAGAACTAAAGCAAAAAAGCTGCAATGATTACTTCGAGAAAAACTACTGAATGCGGCGTTTTTTTCAAAGCATGCCATATCTAGATGAATGGACAATGAAAAAATTTCTCCACGATCATTAAAGCTAACACTTAGCAACAGAGTGTGTATCTAACATATCAGGACGGGAACGCCTCTCTGCTGTCACGCACAACATATATCTCTAATCTTGCACCTTTGAACCGACTTCGACCTGGTAGTGGTATGTATATAAAGCTATGACGAACATATACAAACGTCAACATTGTGATCTATGGATTCCGGTCATTAAATACCATTTCAAAGGGGAAACATCACAAATTAAGATCATATGAAAGGCAACGTTTTCTTTCAAATTCCCTGACAGCTAGTTTCATCTCCTTTATCTATTATAATAGCTGCTGGACCGACTTGAGATAAGTACGGTACAACACGCGCCAAGGTCACTAAGATATAACTACATAACTAAAACCATTGTAGTGGCATACGGCTTATCATGAAATACCTCACACCATTTCCCTTATTACACTTATTTTTAAAAGGATTTCTTGAAATAAGGTATAACATGGCAATTGATGGAAAAAGTGGTCCGATACGACCCATTTTCAACACCGTTCGTGCTTGCGAGAAAACAGGTTGATACGCCAAATTTCATTAAAACGCCTTAAAAATTATGGTCTGTAAATTCAACACAATAAGCAAGACAGACGGACGAACATATAAGTTTAGATAGATACAAAAGATCTTTCCGCATGGGATAATGATAAATAGATTCATCTTACGTTCTTCTGAGTATTGCATACAGCCGCATCACTTTGGTGTTATATCGCAAGTGGGGGCACAAATAAAAAAGATTTGAAATATTTTATTTCGATAGTTCAAATTAATAAAAAAAATTCATTACAGAAAAAAAATTGAAAGATTAATGGAAGAAAGTCTTAAATGATTTGAAAATCAACGTGGACGGAATGGATTCCTTCTTATGGGACATTTTTCCGTCCTTTTTTTAATAGAAATCTTAATGGACAGCAACTCATTCTCATCTGCTCGAAAGTTCTGTTCCCCCTTAAACTTTCGGGATGTTTACAACTTTTAAACAGTTGCTTATGCCGCGATTAATCAAGGCTTCTTAATATATATTTTCAAATATGTATCTGTTGCATACTATTTTTACAGAGAAATCTCCAGGTAACTGAGAAAAGAATCTTACACTGAAACGTAAACTTGCTGCAATAGAAAGAATGCCTAGCCCTATAGATGCCTCACATATAAAAAAAAAATTAAATTAATTTAATTCAATTTTATTATAGAGAAAGATGTACACGAAAGAAAGCATTCCTTCATATTTTGTATGATGTATAGTTTTTAGAGCGCTCGCTTCAGTTCCTTTATGTATTAGTTTGTAAAAATTTTGTTTACCGTCTACTTGATGATCTTCCTCTACCGCGGCCCCGAGGTCCACCACGTCCGCGGGTTCCCCTACCTCTTCCTCTAGTTCCGACTCGACTAGTGTCTTTCTTTTTGGATTTGGACTTCGGAGTATCATCAATAAGCAGCGTTTCCAACGGTAAACTATCTGGTAAAATGAAGTATCTTATATTATTTCCCCTTATACTAAGGGTTTCCAGTTGCACTGGATCTCTATTTTTTATGGTCATCTTTACGGATTTCAGATGAGTGTTCATAGCAATGTCTACTCCAGTGATTGTTCCATGAATCTGAGTTCCATTTTTAAGTTCAATGGTGACAGTTTCATGACTAAGCTTCATTAAGAATCTAAAATAAGAATTATAAGTATAGGAGCGTATAACAAGCCAGATTTTATTAAATATAACTTTTTTCTGATATGCTTATGTATATATTCATTTAAATCGAAATCTTGGGTAATCTGCTACAAATTCTAATATTATCCTTGATTGATTATTGAAGTGACTACATTTTCAGCTTTTGCTGCTTTATACGTTCTTATCGGCTTTAGATGTGGAAATACAATTGGGAAACTTTCATTTCACTTTCTAAATAAATGAGTTTGTTTCGCGTTCACCGGCATGCTTTTGATATTATTGCAAAAAGACGCCAATTAGTTTCCGTTCAATTTAACCGAAATTAGCAAGTTTGTCTGTAAAGGACAATAATTTTCAAAGGACTCAAAGCATGAGTGTATGAACGTATTTTTCTAGTAGAAATTAGACAAACTATATTTCAAAATTTTCATTGACAATTTATGCTTTAAACATACATTTTTGTAAAAGCTTTGAGAGCCCCAAACAAAACAATCTTCGCAGGCAGTTCTAAATACACAATAATTTTATTAAGCTGAAGGCATGAAACATTTAAGAAAAAGTAAATCTTAATATATAAAACTTAAATTACCTCACAAGCTTCATTTTAATTTTACAAAATTAAGCGCTTCCAAAAAAAATCGGTACTGCAATGCCAATTATTATGCCAGTAAATGTGAGCCGGCCGGTAGTATTGCCATCATTAGAAATTTTAATATATTTTACAATATCACAGTAGGCGCTGTATTTTAAAGTGTTTACTACGATTGCACGTTCGAAATAGCGAACTACAGTTCCATTAAAAATCGAAAGTAAAGATTTGAGCAGATATCTTCTATAAAAGTCCTCATAGTTGTAAATAAAATGTGCATCATATTTATCAGTTCTATAGGTATATACTTTATTTGCTCTGCATTATATCAAATTTTTTAAGGAAAATCTTTGTACACGATATAATAAAAAAGTAAAAACTCTGAGGCAAAAACAAAAGTGAATACGTTTTTTGTCTCTCGTGAAAGAAACGAAAGGACCAAATGGACTTGTTTTCGTTTATATGAAAGCAAATAGAGTAAAACCTCAAGATCCCTTATACTGTACTTCAAATTTTTGATATTTAGATATAATACTCTTTGGTCCCTATGCAAATAAAATTTTCGTAACACTTTCCTATTAATAAATAAACTAACACTTGAAGTGTTTGCTGTAAATGACAGCAATTTCAACGTGAAGATAACAAATTCAGGTATACAAAAAAGTTATACCTGAAAAACTTGTACGCAGTTTGTGGACGAAGGAATATTTCTTATTATTATTATTATATGTATTTGATGTGAAGCCTTGCTGTTTAATTGAAGTAAATACATTTTTTTGTGGTTAAGTTAATATAAAAATCACTAAGTGCGTCTGATCCCTGCAGTCAATTGAAGACTACCGTTAATGTTTTATATTACTACATGAATTCCATGAGTTCCACCATAAAATTTGATAAACAACATTTTGGCAACATATTACTAGCAATTAATTTCTTTATTTTTAAACGTTTTCTATAGCTCTGGCATACGAATATATTAACAAGAATAAATAAGAAAAAATGATTTTTAATCCTACGGAAACTCGTCAAATAGAAAATAATTTTGCGCATAGTAGTATTGCGTTCGAGCAAATTTTTATTAATCAAAATCAATTTGAAAAAATAAAAAAAAAATTTATCAAAATTCTATGTGAATGAGAGGGCGATAAAGAAAATTGCACCCTTGATATAATAAGTAATGATTTATATTCAACGCGTAATCAAACTTCTGTGAATGTAAGAATAAGAACAATTGTAAAAACGTGAGAGTAAATAAGTCGGCAGTTGCCTATAGGAAAGTTTTGTGAATATTTGTGAAATTAATATACCCTTCACTTGTCAACTTTATTCGATAATATGGATGGAAGAAGGGTCACAACTTTACAAGTATTTAAATGTGTCAAATAAGTAAAAATACATATATTTTTACAAAATATTTTTCAATTCAAGGGTCTTTTAAAGTTTGCTATCGAACAGGGTCAATGCCAGGACAGTGGCGGCGGCACATACGAAAACATGGATCAGGAAGTAAGTGACTGTTAATGCTCTATTTATTGGTTGAGTTTTCGTTTACGTTGTAGTGGGTTCGCTTGGATTGTAAGAGGTCGCCACTGATTTTGTTGTAGTATCTTGCAATTGTTTGTTTTTCTGTTTTTTCATATGTCCCGTATCTTCTGCAAAGTTTTTTAATTCAAAATAGCGCGTTCAATGGAACAACAATAACAAGGGATAGTGCGATTTAAAATTAGTCTTCCAGAAATCTGTAAACATACGTTAATGTCAGCAATATTCAAATGTAGAAACTTTTTATTAATATGGGAATTCTTTCCATTTATTCTTTTAAAAAGTTTTCACGAATGATATTTTAAAAATTAACCTATTTCTTTATTGTAGAGGAAAGCTTTTCTTGAAAACGCCTTTAAATCAATGACAATAGATGTAATGGAAGAGCTTTCATATGCAATTAGTGTTCTTGAAGATAATTCCACTTCAAATGCGCAAAAGACGAACGCTCTTAACCTAATACGTGATCACATTGATAATATCGACTTTGCGAACAGCTTTGTTAAAGTTGGAGGAACAAACATTTTAATAGAATGTTTAAAAAGTCATGATGAAAATGTACGTATCGCTGCCATGAATATTGTTGCTGAAATGTCCCAGAATAATGAATTTTGTCAAAAACATTTTCTGGAACATAATATATTAAAGTTGTTGATAACATATTTAAACGATAATGAAGACTTGGTTTCAAGTTCCCTGTATGCGATATCTGCGCTAGTAAGGGGTTTTGAACCGGGAGCGGCGGAATTGATAGCAATTGGCGGTTTGGAATTAGTAGTTAATTGTTTAAATACTTCCTTCACCAGAGTGTTTATAAAGGCTTGCTTTTTAATCTCAACATTGTCAACTGAATATATGCTCGTCCGAGGTGAGTCAATAAATAAATCAATTATATGTACAAAGTAAACTCATCTATTGAGTTTATTAAGTTTATATAATATACAATTTTCTCCAGATAACATAGTTCTAAACAATAATAGTCGTCCTGATACCTGTGATTTGAACTTTTGCATTTACATTATTTCACAATGCCAAATATTTTTGCAAACTAATCCGAAAGAGCAAAGACGGTCTACTCCCTTAAACACAGTGATTGAAAATCTTTTGTTTACGGTTATATGGCCTACGACGGCCAGAACTACTGAAAGAACACGTCATGCAGACTGACCTATAATCGATTTTAATAAAAAAGCTATATTCGCTTTATGTCAATGTCACAATATAAAATAAAAAAGGAAACAACTTTTCATTCCAAGCATATCTTAATTGAAAAGCTGATGCAAATATTTCCCAAAAAAATGAAAACCCCACAACGAAAATGGGAATAAACTTCTCGCAAACATGCGTACAGCTGCGTACAAACTGCAATCTATGACATACTGCCAGATATTGAACTAAAACTTTGACCGTCCCTTTTTTTTTTTTTTTTGGAAAGTACTTTAAAATTTGTTTGCATTAGTTTGAGGAAGTGAAGGAAGAATATTCGCCAAAGGTGAATACAATTTATATTGTCGGTTTTAAAATAAAGCATGAAGAAATTACTTCAGTTCTACACACAACTTGATACTGTCTTCTAGGTTCTAGTATAGGTTAACAGTTTCATTTTTTTGTTTTTAGATGAGTTCGTTACGTTGGGAGCATTTGAAAAATTGGCAAACTTTTTAGAAGTTATAACTGATTTCGATGTTAAAATGGAAGCTCTTTTAAGAGCGATGGCAGAGTTGTCGCACAGTAAAAAATTTAAACCTGATGAAGAACTTAAAGGCCACATTATTAAAACTTTGCACGATATTATTAGCCGAAACGAAAAACTTCCGCAATGCGAGGTGAGAGTGTATATTACGTATATTAAAAAATAAAATGCATATTGCTTTCGTTGCAGGAAATTGTGGAATACTCAAACGCCCTGCTCAATAAGTTAATATAAAAACCTATTGCATTTATTGCTAACAATGCGTAAAATAATTTAGTAACTGAATAAATACTTTATACAAATCAAAGGCTATGGAATGGAAACAAATATTACGTCTTTTTCATTTCGCACATATCACATAGGGGACTTGCTTACATTTTCCCGTTAGTTCAAAGTTAAAAACGACAAACAACAACTTTCCCGGTCTACTGCAATTAACAGAGCCACATGGCTCTGTCAGTGCCGGTGGTGGTTGAGATGATGACAATATATTGTTGTCAAAGTTGTAAATGAATCATTTTCGTACATATATATATATATATATATATATATATATATATATACCTACCTATGTTATTTGTAGTATCAATTATTTAGAATTAGATTGAAATTTGCGTCTCATATAAAAATCAAAGTATATTTAAGTTATTAAATAAATGTTTGTTATTAATCGGGCATAGGCCGAATATAGGCTTTTCATTTGCCTCTGTTTTGGCTTGTTTAGCTTGTGGTTCTTGTTTTGTTTGAATTAATAAATAACATTTTGATAAAATTAATTATTATTACAAAATATAACTTCATAAATATAAATGGAGTGTATAGGCGCCCATTCCTAAAGAGTGTTCTAAAGAAACTTTGAAAACAATAACGGAATTGTGTATTATAACAATAAATAATTTGTAAACAAATATATTCTTAATTGATGTTAACTTTGTGGCAAAACTTTGAATTTTTGAATGATTATATTACGTTGTTGTGTACAATGGTACATACAGCGTGTACAAATGCGAAAATGTAATATACATGGGAATGAAAAATTCAGCTTGAATCAGCTTGCTTCAAAATTGAACAAAGTTGGTGAACTTTTATTTTATATATAATTTAAAAATTCATATTTAACTTCGGAGGCCTGGAACCGCGGTTCTTTGCCAAATACTGCTAATAAAAAATACAATCGAAAACTTACACGGCTTGTGACGACAAACGTCGTCGCTCAGTTGATTATAACAGAATTGAATCTATTTCTCTTCTTCTTAGCGTTAGTGTTCGCATGTTTACATAACATTCGCACGAAGGTCGCGTTAAGAATTGTTTATAATTTATAAATTTTTAATGATAAAAATATTTAATTTATATTTGTATATTTGTTGTTTTGGCTTTTAGTTATTAGTTTTTAACACCCTTCAGCCCTTTCGGCCTTTCTTTAGTCCTCTTGGGCGTTTTTGTAGCACGTTTTTCGGAATGACATGAGCTTGTAACGTTCATTTTGCAAAGCTTGTTCTAATTCCAAGACTTTCACATGAATTTCCATTTCTCTTGTTTTCATTTGAGAGGGCGTCAGCTGCGTCAATTCTAATTCATTAAAATTATCTAATTGGATGTTTCCATCCTTAACGGCCGCCACTACGGATCCTGTTGCTTGAGATACATCACGTGAAGCTTTAGTCAGCTCTACTAATTTTTGACTGTTCTTATCAGCTTTCACTTTGCTTGCTATCACGAGTTGAGCAGTGCTAGCGGCGATTTCTTGCGCTGCCACAATTATTTCGAAATTGTTGCTTGATTCTGTGGTAAAGAATTTATTTGCCGATTCGACTAAAAAGTTAGCTCCTTTTGCAATATTTTTTGAAGCGGAAATTAAACCTTCTGCCCACTGGCTATTACGTTTATAAAACTCTTTTGCTGGAAAATGTCCTGAAATATATATACATACATATATATATATCTATATATATCATAACCATGTAGTAGTTAATAATATTGAAGATACTTCTTTGTGCTAATATGAATAATTGGGGAAAATGAGAAGAGAGAACCGAATCTTATTGAATCTACTTGTTATTGTGTTTTCATTTTTGTGTTTTGGTGCACCAAATAAGGAAATAAGATGACAAAAAATATAAAAATAAATAACGGAAGAAAACACATAACAAAAGAGAAGTCATAGAAAACTTAAATACGTTTGTTAAGGACTTTGTTATACAAAATTTCAAAAATTTTTAGGTTGACTGACTATTCAATTTATGAAAATACAAATTGAACGATAAATAAATAAACATCTATTCTCTAAGCTATTTGAGTGAAAATCGTAATTAAAAGTAATGATTCTAAGTAATGTCCTCATGCAACATATTTTTCTCCTCAAGCGGACAAACACATGTGTTAAGAATATATTAAACAGGCTTTAAAAAAAACAGAAAAGCTAAGATTTCGGAAGACTTTCTTAGTTACCTATAGCGTTAGACAGGAAGAATTAACCCACAGCTTAAAATTTCGATTTCCAAATACATTGCTTCTACATTCCTGTCAAGCGTAATGTCAATGT
>CCAG010018357.1:0-32080 GCA_001077435.1 Glossina morsitans morsitans | reverse complement strand
AATATATATATATATATAAAATATATATATATATATATAATATATATATTTTGATATATAAAACATTTTGAATCGTAGCGTTTATACGTACCTTTTCCCTGCGCAACGATTTCCTCTTGCAGGAGGCGAGACTTTTTAATTAAAATTTTAATTGATTTCATTAAAGACGTACACGAATCTAAGATTTTATCATGTACTTCCAATTTAATGCCATTATTTGACGATTTCGAATCAGAATAAATTTCTATTATTTTGTTCGTCGCCTCTTCAATTATCTGATCCATAGCTTTTAATTCCATTTGAAGCATATATTCCAGATTATGACCTTCAGGTGATACATTAATCAGCGAAAGCATTAACTCCTCCATTGCTTTTAATTTAGCACTTGGTATAGATTCGAGGGTGTCTTGTAAAATCTTTGGATCTTTTTTATTTGATAATATTTGATATACAGGCTTTAAAGAATCTCGGAACTCATTAGAGTTTTGCAGGATATCTAAATGTGTTTCATATCAAAATTTATTATTATTTAATTAAATCTCTACGCCGTTTGGCTGAAACTTTTATGTTCATCATAAAGAAAGAGAAACTATATATATATATATATATATATGCTTACCTTCTGCTTTCACCAAATCGGATGTATTATTAGAAATATATACAAGACATGTATGAAGCGTTGTTATAGCATGCATAAGGTTTAAGCATGTTGAAATTAGTCCATTTATTTCATTAGGACTTTTAGAGTATCTTGAATATTCGGTGCTTAACTGTCGCAACAATCGTTGGATTTGTTTAATATTTTCCAATGCTTTTTCTGCAGTTAATTCCGAATCGCCTAAACAATCTAAAATCTTGAATGTCTCTTTCATCATCGAAGACACCGCCTCAAATAGGAGATGTTCGGCTTCATTTTTATCCCGCTTTAAATCATCGCTTTCTTTCTTTGCTTTTTCTAATTCTTCCTTTAGAGATAAAACGCTCTCATCTAGATTATGCAATCTCTTATCTAACTCATATTTTTCACTGGTTATGCTGTGAATCGTGAAATTCATACTCTGCAATAAGAGAACATTCACACTCATCACTGTTTCATCTTCCTTACATACATTAAAAAAGTAAATGAATCAAATTGCGGATACATGGTCTGTCACAACGATTGCGTAAGCGTTTTTTAGATTCAATATCACCAATTTTGCTATCTTTTAATGAAGATATAGTGTTGATCCATAGTAATTCTGAGGATGGTATGTTTTGGAAAACTCCCTAAATTTTCTCCGGAATATGCATAAAATTTGAAAAATAAAAATTAATCGTAACAATGTCATAATAAATTACATAAAATCCGGGTAAGAAGATGAAGATTGAATATTATACATCTCCACAGGCTATTAAATGGTTTCCCTGTATTAGTTTCATTAGTGAGTGAATAACACACTTTCTATATATATTAGGTGTTTGCAAAAATTTTGATCAGCGTCTTCGGCAGGTAAAAATTATGAAGAAACGGGAAATGTCAGTGTACATAACGATTGAATTCGAGGGTTTTGACCTTCCTCTACATAAAATAACAGTTTTTCCATTTAATACTATTGATTTATTCAGCGTACATGGAGCGCTGAAAATTCTTCTTCTTGCATTCGAATTCAGTACTTTTGTTGTTTATTTGAAGAAATCTGTTGCCGAAGCCCCCCAGCCATATTCAGAGGCTTGTGGCGATGCTGCTTGATAATATTCCAATTGTCGGTTTCGGACTCAACGGTCTAAAAGTGGCGACACGATTTGACTGAAAATGTCATTTTTTGGCACTTGTTACAAGAGTTGCTCAGAGTACGTTGTTGCAGCTCGAATGGGAAATTCTGCCACACCATGTGTACTCATTAGATATGGCGCCTCTTAATTACCACTTGTTCAGATCGGTGCAGCATGAGCTGGCTAGCCTGCGGGACTGCAAAGTTGAAGAAATGCGAAAAAGGGTCGGGAAGTGGATCGCTGCCGAACCAATGTAAATTCTTTCGACCTGATATCACCATGTTGCCAAAAATATTGTAAAATGCAGAAAATGGTGCAAAATATTTTGTTCAATACACGTTGTACCAAATTTTCCCAATAAATGTCTTTTCCCAGTGAAAAAATGATCAAAATTTTTGCAGCACAAGGAGCACATTGACATTACGCTTGACAGGAATGTAGAAGCAATGTATTTGGAAATCGAAATTTTAAGCTGTGGGTTAATTCTTCCTGTCTAACGCTATAGGTAACTAAGAAAGTCTTCCGAAATCTTAGCTTTTTCTGTTTTTTTTTTCTCTTTTTTTTTGGCGGGGCACTCAAAAATAAACACCTTCTGCAGACGTGACTACAGTGATTAAAAAAAAAAAAAATCTTACAGTTATCTTCTCTTCACAATTCGCCTTTTCTTCTAGAAGAGCCGCATATTTGAGTTGCTTTAAATTTACATCATCGTTAAGTTTCCTTGACAGCTCAGTTTCGCAATCGTTTTTCTTTAATAGTTCTTGGTACTTCACTGCGTGGGCATCGCATTCACTTCTCAGTTCTTTAAACGCGTCATCCTTTTGAGTTATTTCAGATTTCAATTTTGTTATTTCTAAATTTTTATCAGCAAGTTGATTTTCCCATTCCATTGTTTTCATATTTAGCATTTTCTGCATTTCTTCAATTTTAAATTTTGACTCCTTTACATCCATTTCCAGACATGCTTTTGACTCCTTTTCCGAATGTAATGTCCTTTTCTCTTCGCTTTGCTAAAAGTAAGAGAAACGGATAGAACAAATTTACTAGTTATGAACTGATCTTAAAAGTTCGTTAGTTCGATACGTAGTCTTTTATTAAATTGCGAATACATCCCCGATAATTCATTTAATATTGTGCTATAGATCAAGTTATTATAATATGTTTTACTATTACGGCGCTTCATTTCACTTGCGTGACATTTCAGACGTCTTTAAAATAAATCGGAAACTAACACGTTCGTTCATTCTTCTAGAATGCCTTTTATGTTTAATCATTTCATCATTGAAATTTAGTTCATTGCATTATCTGATATTGAGACTTCTTCTTGGGATCGTGAACAGTGCATTTATTTTGATCACATACCATGCTTTTGTTTTTCTACGCGTATTTGTCTTATTAGATCATGTGCAAGTGATGACCACGCGTTAGTAAATACAACAGCTATCACAGATAGCTTTTTTCAGGCACCGTTCTTACGCCCAGCACTTGCTTGGAATCTCGTATGCCGGGCTCGTTCGTAAATTAATGCTTTCTGAAGTGGCTTATTCGTTCGTTGGAGATAGCTATTGTATTGTTCTCATAGCGGTCCAACATATTATCTTGTCGACAGGCATGGTGGACGGTGGATCTATAGGAACAATTGTTAAGACGTCCTTGATATTATCAAGTTCGCGATAAGGAAGCTCGTTTTATCAAGTCTCAAGTCACGATCGCCAAATGGACTTAGTCTTAGTATGTTTGAAACTAAAAATTCCATATATAGTAATAATTTAAATTTACTTGACTTATGAACTACATATAACATAGTCGCTACAAATGTTAGTGCAGCTACAAAAATGCATCCAGCTTATAATTTCAGAGCATTACTCACCATTCTTAGCAGATTTACGTGTTCCTCCCTTAATTTTGCATACATTAATTTAATTTTCTCAAATTTTTCTTCCATAGATTTTGTTTTTTCTTCCCATTCTCTGGTTTCACCTACAAAGTTATGTTTACCGATTAGAAGCGCATGTATATTTGTACATAGGTATCATTAACTCTAATGCATACATCAGGCCAATCATGCAAATTTTTGTCATGTTTACGAAAGGACTTGCAATTTGTACCTAATGAATGAATTATAGCAAAAAAAATACCTACTGAAATTCTGGCACTCGAATTTTTAAGATAACCCTACTGCAATAATAGAAAAAAAGAAAAAAAAAAACGGAAAATATTATAATCAACTAACTTCTCTGCTGGTCAGGACGGGCGATTATAAAATCTAGTTTCTTTTAAAAGATCTATTTTCAATTGCAAAATCTGAGCATCCATCCAATCCAAAAAAAGAAACTTGACAGATTGCCTTATTATTCATTAATCAAATAGACGCAATTACTGATTCTGTGCAGAAAGAGCATTAATTGGAAGAGCCTTATAAAAGATATTTGTTTTAAAGGCGATGTGTGGACGTCGTCCGAATTTTTTTCTTATCTTATTCCGAAACTGTGCACCAAAATAACTGATTATGTAAAACAGGCTTTAAAGAATGGATTAAGAGATTAATATTTCCCTCGCGGTTATTTATGTATAGCCTTATAGGATTTAATGTGCCTAATTTTTTCGTTTATGCTGCACTCATTCCGGTCTTTTTAATTATTTATGTCTTGTCGGTGGCGATGATTATTAACAGTCTCATCTAGTTGTAAAAGAAACACTTCTTTGTTAAGCGATTTATTCGTTTAACTGATTTGACAATGATTAATATCGATTTTGTAATTTTCTGTTAAGAATTCTTAAAAAAATTCCTCTTCAAAACTGTCCATTTCAATTCATTTTGTCAAAAAGTTCCTACAAATGCTCTCTTTTTATACAAGCTTTGATATCGTTAAATGCCATCTTTGATCTAAAATCGTCAAAAAATCAAGTATATGGAGGTTTTAAATCTGGCTTCAATAAAATATGGCATAGATATTAGCTTATATGTATGTGAAAATAACTTAACATTACCTATCGGAAAAGATCCGCATAATTATTTGCTGGGCTACGACGTACCCTAACGTATAGTCCCAATTTTACTTGAGCTGAAGTGACAACATTTGTTATATACATATATCTATATATATATATGTATATATATGTATGTATGTATTATTAAACTTACTTCGAAAGCTTGAAGCCTCCTTTAATTGCGTCTCCAAATTTTCGTTACTGATCATGAGTTCAATGAATTTTTCCTTGATCGTCGATAGTTCGGTTTCAAGTGCACGGTTTTTTAAATTCAATTCTGACATTTTGCAAATCAATTTAGCTTCATTTTTTAATTGGTTTTCCTTTTCGAGCAGCTCTTCTTGCAATCTCTTTATAATATTATCTCTTTCGCTTAAATCCGGATTCTCAATAGGCGTCAAGTTATCGACTAAATTTTCAGCAGGTTCCTCTTGATCTTGTTTTACATAAACTGTAGGCGCTACATAATTACCGAGATCTATTTGGGATAAAAAATTTGGCGCATTTTCAGGCAGTGATGGCACCTGAATTACATCCGCGAAATACTGAAGTGGTCTGACGTTGTCATAAAAGTACTTAATTTTTGAAAAAAGATCATTGAACCGATCTCGATGACCGGTGAGAACATCGCTTGGCAAACCGTTATGTAATTTGAACATCAAACGCACTGATATGTCGTACAATGGGTTCGAATCCTGAATTAGAGTTATTAAAGGAGCTAAACGACATTGGCCCTGCGGTGTCATCGATGACATTCGAAATATATTCACCGAAGCAAAAATTTTCGATTGCACATCAATTATATGGTCCAAATAATCGAAAACTTCTACGCAAAGTTGAAAACTAAAAGTAAATATATATATATATATATATATATATATATAAGTGATTTCATGCTAATTTAGTCTTTATATATGCAGATCTTACTAAACGTTTCTGTCATCCTCGGCAAATTTCTCAACTTCATTAAATTCAAGAAGCAAGGAGCCCGGAAATATTGCATTTTTTTCATGAAACTCTAATTTATTTACAACAAGTTTTGTATAGGATTCAATGCAAGTTCCCACACCATCCTGTAGATGACCCCACAATTTTCCGACCTCAAGTATTAATGCTTTGTGAGTTAACGATTGCTTTAAACATATGGGGTGGCCTTCTCGCATGACTTTATGTAGCATATGACAAAACTTCCAAGCGGTGAATCGATGTTCCATCAAAGGTTGCCGTGTAATTATAGACCAGACCGATTTTACTTCTTTTGTACGATAGGTGGCTATAATGATATTACGTGCATGCTTCATTTTGAGCGGAGTTTCGGTAGGATTTAAAGCTTTCGTAATGCTGACAACCTACAATAATAAGGAAAACCATATACATTTAACCACTGTTATCATATTCGTGTATCATTTGATCACCTTAACTCATTGGCTCGCATGCCAAAAAGAGAAGGTAAGGCGTGAGATTAAAAGAGAAGGCAAGGAGGGTGTTTTACGTTCCCCTTACTTTTTCCGTTGCGTTAACGTTTATAAAAAAACATGAGTCGAAATTATTCTAATCTCATTTTTTTACATTATTATTAATAAATTAGAGGAGAAGAAAAGAAGAACAAATCCAATAATCCCTTTTATAAAGTATATAGAAGACTCGGCCTTAGGCGGACATAATTTTATTACTTGAACTAGTCTTTTTCTGTTCATAAATTGAATACCCATCAGAATTTCTCAGTTTTCTCCGATTATACCATTAATAAATTACTTCAACTTTCTTAGTAGATCCCATGGACTTACAATAAATTGCAACCGCCCTTGAGAACATTTTAACAGACGAAGAGCCACATTCGCCAATTTTCAGTGTGTTTAAAATTGGTTTTGTGTTGTTGTAAATAATAAGGACACTCTTAGAAGATTATGTGTACTTTGACTAGGAGTAGAATATGTAAAGCAATACCGAATTTTTCCGCTTTATTACTGGCAGGCTAAGCTTTTAAAGTAACTCTATCATTCCATAGCTTTGTCTACAATTAGAAACATTTGTCCATATAGCAAACTCTTCAGTTCTTGTTTATGTATGATTTTTGTGTTAAATTACCTTTGTTTGGTCGTTAGATACATTATTCTCTGAGTGTGTCATGTTAAGCGTGAAAAAATCTGTATACATCAAATATGGTCTCTTGCTTAATTTTAGCTTCAGTACATAATTTATTCAACACAAGGCGTTATCAATTGAACTAGCCACCTTTGGCGTAAACCAACGTCTTTCCTTTTTTTCCGATACCATTTTATTAAAAATTAAATGTTTACACCACAACTCCCTGGACATACCCTGGTTTTTATTGATCGCTACCTACGTCTGAATGTATCTTTGATTTGGAATAACATCAAGGAGAAACTCGCTTAATGTTTGTAGCAGGTGTGAAATGGAAATCAATTAGCATATGTATGAATAATTGAATTTTTCTACAAAAACCAAAACATGTAGATACAATGCTTACCAGGTTATTAGAATCTTTGTCCATTTTGATATATAAAAAAACCTCAGTATTGGAGCTGCACGACAACGATTAAGCATTCAATTTATTTATTAATCATACACTCTATACACTCTTATCTTATCGTAAAAAGTTGAACCAGAATTTGGCATAAATAAAAGTATTGATAGACGAATATCACTGTTTACAAACGTGCTGTTTTGTTTTAGAAATAAAATCACCGGCAATGTTGCCATATCGTGGTTCGCAAGCCATCGTAGAGATGGACTAATCATCGAAAGGAAAAACTGATATCTAATAATGTGTGAAGAATTTATTGAAAAAATCATTTTTTTCCCTTGAAGTTTTCTTTGAAGAAAAAGTAAAATCGTTAAAGGTTGATGATAAGTGAATTTATATAAATTTTTTAAATTTTTTTCAGGGAAATAGGGATTTATTCAAAAAATAAAATATTTTTGTATAGGGAGAAAACCCAAAGAATAAATTCTAAATATTATCCTACCTAAGAAAAACTGTTACTTTATTTCGCCACCGCACAAGAGGAAAGATGCATAATTATTATTCATCAGCTTAGCTTTGTTATCTGGGGCCAAAGCAAGAAGTCTGAATGGATGTGCCGGTCCTTTCATAAAAACTTAATTCAATCTACCCACGTCTAAAGTTCAGGTCTTATTGCAATGGGGAGATAATCTGTTATGAGATAATCTTAGTCATGTTATTGGCATATTATCAACAACTTCGTAAAACACCTTTACGCAAACACTCACAGATAAGATACAAATAGTTATACTAAAATTCTAATTCACTAGGCCCTTCGCCTGACTAATACGTAAATTACCTTGTCTATATCTGCTCTGCTACGCGTTCTGTAAACCACATTAGCATAACGAGTGATAAGGATATTGAACTGAAAAACGAAGAGCAATTAGTTTGCGTACAAAATTGTACAATGGCAATCGTTATACGCGACAACAAATCCCGTTAATCTCGTCTCAAAAATAAATATAATTTTGCAAAGTTAATTTAATATTTTTTTTAAACGCATTAGCTTTTGGCTTCATTTAAATATGTATCTTAAGCTTCTACTTATTTAATAATACATACATATATAATTTTGTGGAATAAGAAAATGTTTTAAAGACGAAATGATATCGAAATTAAGAAAAGGAATTGATATTGAGTAACCATACCATATACAAAGGTGAGATCTAATAAGAAAGCCATTAATTTCATATTTTACGTTGGAATGAAACGCAAACAAAAAATGTCTAATAGCAGCAGGATTCTTGGTCGTATCTTTTGAAAGAAATGGTAAATTGCCATTATATTTAAATTAACAATAAACTAAAAATTCATTTTTTAAAGGTTTTCATGGCGCCAACTTGTGGTTTATTACCTGTATCAGAAATAGCAACCCTTCGCTCCAAAGAACACAAAAAATGCAACCACAGCGTGCAGATCTCATCAATACAAAAGGTAATGAAATTTCTTCTAATGGATATATTTTCCTTAAATTTTTCTCTCCGCAAATATACCTGAAGTTATCCACCAAGATTAAATATAACCGGAACTATGGAAAATGAAATGTAATAGGCGAGAAGTAAGAGTAAAATCTAGCTGCCGGTTATTTAACCTGTAGCAGACCTTCCGCAAAAACAACTAGAGTTGTTTTGTCACAAACTTCCAAAAAGAAGTTGCCAAGCTAGGATACGATACGCTGCTGGCTACTACTCTAAAAATAGTGTGTTTGCTTCATTCCTAATGATTTTTCCCCACATTTTTTTTAAAATGGCGTCGCCTTTGATCAGCTGATTTATTTGCCTGTGTACGGTGATTCATCACTGTAGAAAAGAACTTTGTCGTACATATTTAAATAACCGAGAATAGTTTATTTATTTATATTTAGCGTGGGTACAATTTTTTATTTAAATACAGGTAAGCCAGATTTTACCCGTAATATCTTCAAAATATTTAAACTGCGATAGTAAGAAGTTCAATTGTTTTATTAAAGTGTTGAAGTCTTTTCAAATATACGCAGGATATTCATGAGTGTGTAACCAATAATATAGTTAAATCTTTCTGTGTATACTTTTCTAATGATTATATATATTATGGAATTGCAGCATTTATCATCAGGCGAAAGTTATTTTATTGTTGTGTTTGCGAGTGTGTGTATATATGTTGTAATATGCATTTTATGCACAAAAATGTTTTTTTCCTTAGTTTTAAAGTGCAAACGGAACCATTAAAACAAAATAAAATTCGAAGATATCTTAGCAGGCGAATATAAATATATATAAAAAATCTATAAATATAAAGTACTCGTATATTGAAGAGAAAAAGTAAACAGCTGTCTCTATAAGTGTAAAAACTATTGAGTCCTTATTTGATCATTAAAGTTTTTTCATAAATTATTTAAGTTCCAAGAGTTCCGGCTAAGCGAGTAGATTTTATCCGAATTTTCGCATATATATCTGCTATTCTGAATATTCTGCGTTAAATATCCTCAATTACATTTTCAAGTATTTCTGTAATTGGGATCATGTGCGTCCTTATATACGTGTTCCTAGCCATGTAAATTAAAAAGTATCGTGTAGCAGAATTTTATTGTTGTTTGTGTGTAGATTATACCCATTATGCATTCAGATGAATTCTAATATGCATTATACTAGCAGAGGCTGCGTATTTGTAAGAAAACATCGAGTAGTTAGCTGGAGATACAGTGCTGTCTTCATTATTAGGTTCACTTTTTTGTACTAATTTTGCATTTAACAGTTTAGTTTAGTGGTATCAGTTCCATCGTTAAGTTTATTCATTTTTTTTTTTTTTCTTTAATGATGCAGATGATCATTTTAAGTGTTCTATGTAGTTGCACTTTCTACTTTTTTTTTCTTTCGGTGATATTTTTAGGGCATCAAGTAAAAGTATGGACGTGAGCAGTGAGACCGGCATATCCATGCTGGTTAGTAAACAGAAAACGACTTGGGAAAAATTATATAAAAAACGTTTTCTTTTTCTAGATAGAGACGGCTGTTCTTCACTTATGTTAATTCTCAAATTCGTTTATCTTGCAAAATATGTTAAAAGAGTGGAGTTTGATCTGATCTGTGGCAAAAGTGTGCACAATTACTTGAGAAGACTGCAATAAAATAAAATAAAAAATTCATTCCCTACCCATGCTTGATGTTCTAATAAAAGACTAAGAAAGTAGTAAGTGCAAACTCTTCTTACTTAATTCTTATTGAGATGGACCTTTTTGATTCTCGAGCCTTTTGCCTTCCAATGTCTCGAGGAATCAAAATTGCGCTGTCTGCTTCATGTATTTTTAATCTTTATTTCTTCAAATCTATAACTTTCATTATGACAAATTTAAAAATATGTTTTTTTGTGAAGAGTAACACGATTTTTATTTCACTTTTTTACAAAAACACAGTCAAATCCACGGAATGTCGAAAGAAGAGTATCGTTAAAGTAGTGTAAAGAATACGTAGCCAGCCTCCTTTTGATTTTCTGTCAAGAAGTAAAAGATTTCGTACGTCACTCTCATGCCAGAAGCTTGACAGATTTTTAACTAATCTCTTGAAAATACATTCACATAGTTAACTATTTGGATTGCCACATGTCTTTTTAACTCATACTATGCGGTGCTTGTTCTTTTTAACGTGTGGAATCATTTATTAGAGAGCCGTCATAGTGTTTGTATATGCTTGATACAAGTAACATCTTAAATTCAATCTATTTGTTTAATGTTTGCTTTTGGAACGTTTGCCGCAATAAGAAAGTTTGATCGCATTAGAGTGAATGTTTGACATCTACCTCCTTTTGTCATTTTCTCTTTCAAAGCTCACGATCCCGAAGTTGAGATAGAAAACTAAAAGCGGACGTATACTTTCGAAGTTGCTGGCTGTGGCCAGGAACCATCCGATTCGTCCACAAGCAAATAAACAAAATTGTGCTATAAATAGGCGTACAATTATATAACTCATAATCTAACGCAGATAGATATTGATGCAAAATTTAATTTAAATATTTATCAGAGTTCAACTGACGACTTAGAAGAAGAAAATTGATTTTCGTCAGCCAGTTCACATACTTACAATCTATAAAATATAATATATTATAATTTCTTCTTCATCTACAGTTAAAAGGTATATGTTCACTGATAATATTTCTGTTCGCTTGTAACACTTTGGCATTTAACTATGTCCCTCTGTTTGAGCACTGCAAATACATTCAAACTAAAGCAATTTTATTTGAGTTTTTAGTGCAGCAGGAACTAATCATTAAGGAAGCAAAGAAAGGGTATTTATAAATATATTGACCTTTTTACATATACCGCTAAGATATTGCGGGTATATTTCTTCTTTCAAAGTGTTTGCAATACACGGAAAGAAGTTTTAGAGACCCTATAGTGTACATATGTATATATATTTCTGATTAAAATTAAATCCTAAATCTGAATTCTGGACACGTCGATTTATCTGGGTGTCTTCCCATAAAAAAACACATTGTAAATGATTGCACGCAAGTTGGTTTTGAAAATGGAACAAGTAACATAAACTGAGTGCACCTTTGTTTTTAAAACAAAGTAAATTGAATTTTTTTGCTATTACAATAGCTTTCATAAATATTGCACAATGCGGGTATATATAATTGGGAGAAATCGGCCAGCCTCAACCAATACTATAGAATATCGAAGTTTCATTTTATTCGATTTTCCTTTAAGATACAGATGGGTGGTGTAGAAGATTCGGCTGCATCCGTATATAACTTTCTATAATATTTCGATAATTGTTAGTCATCACACACAGCGATAGCTTCATCGTTTAGTACAAGAACGTAGGAACCTTAAGTTAAATGCATGCAAACATAACAAATTTCTAAAAATGAAGTAGTGTTTTGCTACTTGCGGCAGTTTCGAACAATTTTTGTGACGAACTTTTACATGAATCTGAGCAATGTTATTAATTGAAAGTAATCGTTTTTTCATGGCCACAAGCGAAATTATATCAAATAAAGTTCTGTCGAAGATTATATGTTACAGTTGCTTGCCTCTTGTGTACGGATCATTACTGCCATTTTGTTCATGACCATTAACAATGGTCAACATACGGACGGACGGATAGGGAAGTATACCTAAATTGATGTAGAAACTTCCCCTGATCAAAAACGTATCATCCCTATCAGCCCTGTTTTGAATCCTTTCAAACGAGAATAAGTATTTTAGTATAAGTTGATGATTCGGAGCTGGTTGTAGAAAAGTTGTGTAAATATGGTTATGTTTTATTTTTAAAACTATTCTTACAAAAATTTATTGGTTGAAAGTAAATCAGGACTGAATATCGACTTTATATCCATCCCAACTGCGCTATATTCAAAATATTGAAGATTCTTTGATGGAGAACGACATTCTAATATTACCGTGATGTGCAAGAAATGAAAAAAAAATCTTTTTTGACGCAATCATTTTATTTGGGCGAAATTTCATTAATTTTGAGTTCATTTTCATTCAGTAAATACATCCTCCTTGCTAAAGGTCCACTTTCAAGATATTAATGGCTTTGAAGCTACAATGCGTTAATCATAAATTAAAGAAATTTCGTTTATTTTTTCCTATAAAAGTGATGTCGTTTTCTTGCTAATCGCAAAATATGGAAATTTTAAAGGATAACAAGGATTGGGATAAGTTGAAAATAAATTGTTTCTCGTTAGTCTCTGCCAATATATACGATAAGTAAGCTACTTGATGTCTATAACTACAGCGGAGAAGTATAACATCTGCTTATTTAAAGCTGGCTAAAGTTACCGTAAATTTATTACATCATATGAGGCCTGCGCATGGCATATGTTGTCTCCATATTGATTTTTTTGTTTGTACAACGTTTCGGGATGAAAGTTTGTGAATAGTCGCTTTTAAGAAAACCTATTGTCATGATTGTTTCCAAAGCAATTAACAATTACAGGATGTAAGTTGTTGGATAAATATTTGAAAAATAATTTACAAGGAATCTTCTCTTAATGAATATTGAATTATTATGAGAAAAGATGTATTTACAATAATTTAATATTGCAAGTGTAAATTATTGTATGATGTCATCGCGGCTCTTATTTTGTAAACCAGTAAATATATTTCAACTTGTGTTTAACTAGTGCTTTAGAAAAAAAAAAAGAAAAGAATTTAAGTATGTGAGTGCGTCCTGTTCGTTTGGAGTCCTCATAAGTTTCCTCATATTGAGCGGTGTAATGTATACGATTTACTAACATTATATATACATGCGCGTTCCTTCGGTGCAATATAGAAATATTGGTCTCTTAGGAAATTAAATTTTTTTTTTCTATTTTATTTACTTCTTGCTTCCGTTAGCATAAAAACACGTCTGCATTATGATAATATGAAAATGTGTGTTCAAATCTTAGCAATCATTTTAAATGTAAATAAATTAAGGACAATGATTCTATTACAAAAATTTCCTTTTTACACGAAAAGAAAAATTTTTTTTAAAACCATTTCTTAGGAAGACATACTGACTCTCTTATTTCATCATAATACATCAGCATATCGACACTTGACTTTATAAATCATATTTATTTTCGTTACGCTATCCTTTAATCGTAAAAAACACCGGTTTATTGCTACTGACCAAGTTAGGAGATTTAATTTATCTATCTACGGAATATCACAAGAGAAAAGAGAAAATTCGAAATCTTTTCATGATTCTATGAATCGTAATCAATAAGGAACACATTTGAGATTTGGTTTTACTTACAAACTATTCACCTGAAACTAAAAGGACGAAAACAATCGAAAAATATTTCCGTCATATTAAAAAAAAAAAGCTTAATTTTAAATTATAGCAAACACAGTCTAGTAAGCTAAGTAGAGTAATGCTAAGTTCGTCTTAGGGCAAATCTTTGATACCCACCCCATCAAACGATTACATTGCAAGGTGAAAAGGTAGGCTTTCGAATCAACCGAGGCGAATATTATAAACTGAATGTTACCTCATAATCTGCTGTGAAGTACAAGCTACAGTTTTTTGTCTATTGTGGCCTGTAGAGGATAGGTGATAGCTTTCATTTGTAAACCAGACGTTTCGCCATCAAGGAAGAATATAATTTTTATTTTAGCGTGCAAATAGTTGAAAAAATTAAATTTAAAATTGGGCTGAAGAAAAATAAAACTAAAAATAAGATCGTTTTTTTTTGCCTGGAAATTTCGGTTAATTTTCATTATTTTCTTCGCGAAGTCTTAATTATGTTTGCAATAATTCAACAATTATTAATAAAAGCCAATGAGAGTATCATTAATCAGTTTGATATTTTATGTATTCTGATTTCTAATACGAATATCTCATGTTCGGATGTTCCCAGCAAAGTAAAGACATTTATTGCTTGTCTTTATTTTTCTTTTAGTAAAAAAATTGAAAAAATCGGCAAAATGACACAGATGACTCAAGATGAGATCATAAGCAACACAAAAACAGTTCTACAGGGACTAGAGGCTCTTCGTGTTGAACATGCATCTCTAATTACTAGTATGGGGGATGCGCATAAAGATGATGAAAAGTCTTACATTATTAAAAAGAATATTGAACACATTGAATTGGGTTTAAGTGAAGCACAAGTTATGATGGCTTTGGCCTCCCATCTACAGAATGTTGAAGCTGAGAAACAGAAACTGAAGACGCAAGTCCGACGTCTACATCAAGAAAATGCCTGGTTACGAGATGAATTAGCAAATACGCAGCAAAAATTTCAAGCTTCAGAACAATTAGTTGCTCAACTCGAAGAAGAGAAAAAACATTTGGAATTTATGTCATCGATTAAAAAATATGATGAGAATCAGGAACATGAAGATGTTAGCGAAAAGCCTAGACCTGATCCTGTCGTCGAGCTATTTCCAGATGAAGAGAATGAAGATCGAAACAATATTTCTCCAACTCCACCAAGTCAATTCTCCAATCAATCTTCCGGTTATGAGATCCCAGCACGGTTGAGAACTCTTCATAATTTAGTTATTCAATACGCGTCACAAGGAAGGTAATGTCAATATGACTACTGTTTTCCATTGTTTTTAATTTAAAATATATATTTTTGAATTCTATTCACTGTACAATAATTATGTATGTACTTCAAGTACTACTTTTGTTAAAATAGATGACAAACCCTGTAATTGGACATTCATTTTATATAATTACGTGCGTCGATTTTAAATATGTGAAACGATCTTCCAGCCATTAAGGCATTAAGACAAATTGACCATAAAGTTCATACTCAATGATATCTTATACGTATGTCTAGGCATCACGAATGACAATATTAAATCTCTATTGACAGTGATATTATTTCTCTTAAGTTCAATTCCAAAATAATACAAATATTTTATGATTACTTTTCTTTGCGATAATTTAGATATGAAGTTGCTGTTCCTCTCTGCAAGCAAGCTCTTGAAGATCTCGAAAAGACTAGTGGTCATGATCATCCAGATGTAGCCACAATGTTAAATATACTGGCTTTGGTATACAGAGATCAGGTAATTAGTTGCTTGACATTACTCAGCGTTTTCGAAATTTTTTTTTAATAGACCAAGCTTCTAAAAGCTTGCTTCTTCGCAGGTATTAATAAGTCTTTGTAATCAATCTATATGTTTTTGGAAAAATTTTACAAAATTAAAATCTGTCCGAAGTGCATGAAAACGTGTAGGGTTGGTTAAGATAAAATAATTTTGAAAACAATACTTAAAAAGTGCGTCAAATAAATAGATAATAGATGTATGTATATATACATATATGATATAATAAATATATTGTCCACGAGTATTTGTCATGATCGGTATATTTTTAATAATATTTCATTAATTAATTCATTGCAGAACAAGTATAAGGAAGCCGCTAATTTACTTAACGATGCTTTATCAATTCGAGTAAAAACATTGGGTGAAAATCATCCTGCTGTGGCAGCAACTTTGAATAATTTGGCAGTTTTGTATGGTAAACGGGGCAAGTACAAAGATGCCGAGCCGTTGTGTAAGCGAGCGTTAGAGATTCGAGAAAAAGTGCTTGGAAAGGATCATCCAGATGTTGCAAAGCAATTAAACAATTTGGCACTGCTCTGCCAAAATCAAGGCAAATACGACGAAGTTGAAAAATATTATCAAAAGGCTTTGGAAATTTATGAATCTAAACTTGGTCCTGACGATCCAAATGTTGCTAAAACGAAAAATAACTTGGCAAGCTGTTACTTGAAACAAGGAAAATACACAGAAGCAGAAATTTTATATAAACAGGTCTTAACAAGAGCTCATGAGCGGGAATTCGGAGCCATTGACAGCAAGAACAAACCCATTTGGCAGGTAAATTGAAACTTGCTTAAAAATGAAATTTTGCATTTAGAAAAATGGCCGATGAATCATCGAATGTTAGCAAAATGTCAAATGCGTGCACACAACAGTATTTTGCACAAGCAGTTTAACCTCAGTTGAAAGTAAAAACATATTTAGTTGAATACTTACTATTCGCCGGATATATAAAAGTAGAAGACTTTTTTTGCCAATTGTTCAGTTCATAATTTGATGAGGAGCCTAGGTTTGTTTTGCCTTTTTCGTAAAAAAGAAAAACAAAAAAAGGAACCAGTTGCAAAAGAATTTTTAATTAAGTTATTATTCATCGTTCATCGGAAACTATTGTCCACGAGTGGGTGTATTTCTTGCCTGCTTTCAGTAGATAAAAAGGCATCGAAGCAATATCTGATGAGTAAATCTTCACAATCCCCAGCAGCACTACCCTTCGACTCAAAAAGTAAAGGTAATGCTTTTTTCAATTTCCTTTTTTTTTGTCACAGACATCGACAAACTTCGAGTTCCATCCGTCCATGTTTTTTATACTTCAACTGAATAATTAGCCCAGTTGCGACAGACTTAAAGATGGTATTGTGAGGTGTCCGACTTGCCTTACCAATAGAGTCCGTATTAAGACAATGAAATGCAAATACCACCTATACGTCTATATGGCTATATGTGTTAGCTGAATTTTACGCTAAAACTACAGAGGGTAGCAATTTAAACCTTTTCAAAGCTAGAAAAGCTTTTCAAAAAGTGGCTATAAAGTATGTAATGTTTTCGAATTGGTTGATTGACTTTTATTTATATGAAAGCACCTTCCAATAAGTATAAACAAATTTTTCTACGATGAATGATATACACCCATTATCTATTAAAGGAGGCCAATTTCGCCCGATTAGCTGATATTGCGTGTACACTTCGTTTAATTGAATGTGTTTCTGATACAATCACCTTTTGCACTTGTTCTTCTTTTTGGAATTGCGTAAGTTTTTTTATCTATCGTCGGCCACGGGAGGGGGACAGATCACATTTACTTTTTGATCTTAGGTTTGTAACTAATCAAGGAACGTTCGTGCCAAAGTTTACCTTCCTACCTTCATTTTTGTCCTAAGTAAAAATAGGTTTATGCAAAACATTGGTGATTCTAATGATATTAATATGACCATTATATTTTAATGGTTTTTTTTTTGTTTTTTTATGATCACATCAAAGTATAAAAATAATTTAATTAATGGGGGAAAGAGAGCAGGCGCGAATGAAAGTGTGAGAGAGAGTCAGAGGAAGAAGGAAGAAGAAGAATATTATAAGAGTAATGTATTTAAAAAAGTACAATTAAATCAATTATCTAATCCATGATAATTGCATTCTTTTTTTTTATTTTGCGTTAGGTGGCTGAAGAAAGAGAGGAACATAAGCATGATAACAGGGAAAATACACCATACGGAGAGTATGGTGGATGGCATAAAGCCGCTAAAGTTGACTCTCCAACCGTAACTACAACCCTAAAAAATTTGGGAGCATTATACCGCAGGCAAGGAATGTTTGAAGCCGCCGAAACTCTAGAAGATTGTGCCTTACGTAGTAAAAAGGAGGCGTTGGACTTGGCCAAGCAAACCAAAGTGACTCAGTTATTGAATAGCAGCGATAAAAGAAGATCCAGATATTTTAAAGAGGAGGCTGACCACCCTGAAGAGGTTATTATAATATTTTTTTGTTCAATTTCAATGCAAAAGCTAAACTTATTTAATTTGTTTTTTTGAAACATCCTACTTACAGAAATAATACAAGTGTCTGAATGTAATTATCATTAATCACAGATGTCGCAGATGTATCATGTTATTACGTATTTTTTTAATATCTGGCCGACTTGCATGTATGTATACTCATTCCACACAACCTTTATAAAATGCTTTTAAAATACCAAAATAAAAGTCAGTTATTATACTAAAGGATTCCATTTGTTTTCATTGCCTCTGTCTCTTAAGCAACTATACCCCAGGTAGCCAGTGCGTGCCGCTGCAATTATCTTTGCTTGTGCCAAGGAATGTGAACCACTTTTTTAAAATGAATAAGAAAGTAAAAAACAAATTAAAGTTCTTCTTTCTTTCAAACTAGACTCTTTCACGCTTGAATTATTTTTATAGAAATTAGGCTTCTGACGAGAACATATAGCTTACAATTGATTATGATGGCTCCATGCTATCGTATCGATTCGTCGCCGTCACCATGTTCGTAAGGTAAGTGTCCTATCATCAGGAGCATTCAATTTGATATTAGGCCCTTTTAACGCGACTAGATTAAGCTTTCTACCTTCCTCAGCCTGCCTAGCGAGGCATTGAATTAATTGAAATAACTTAACTGGTTAATGTAAAAAAATCTGTCTTCATGATGCTGTCCTGAATGAAGTATACACTTATATACAGTGCTACATATTTCTTATTATTATTATGTGATGCATAGTATGATAAATAGATATTGTGAATATAATCGATAAACTTGAGATTTTTAGTAGAACATCTAATATCTGATAGCGTTCTTGTTCAAAAGGCTATTGTCAAGCCACGGCTTGATGCTTCCTGGTAGTTGAAAAGTAGGTTCCGTGCAATATGATGACATTTCATTTCTTCTCTTTTTTTTTTTTTTAGCAATAAAAGATTACAAGGTTTCTTCGAAGTACATCAAAATTCTCGTGGTAGAAAATCGTTATTGTTTCTTTTTTGTTAATAATTTCGGTAACGTATGTACTCGTACGTGATAAGAATTGACGCAAATTTTCTCTACTTTTAAGGTTTGTTTTAGGGTTGATAGGGATCAAATTTGTATTATCGCTATCATAGTAAACAGATGAGATTGTTTTTGACGACTGAAGTAATTAATTTTTCAGCAAAGGAAGTTTCTTCTTGTGAAGCGATTAACTTCATTAATCTAAGCCTGCCAAGGAAGTTTCTTTTCGTACAAAAATTATTTTAAATTTGGTAGTAGTTACACTAATTAAATACAGTTGCTAGAAATGCATACCTAATGTCGGCAAGTAACGAAAGGCTACTGTTTCTATTTAAGCTTTTCTTGATATATCTACAAGTTGCGAATCACTTTCATAGTAATTTTGTTGAACGACTGCAACATACATCAAAATCTAATTAGATACTGTCCCAATCACATCGGCTGCTAATGTGCAGAGATCAGTGTAGATTGAATCTGTTGTGTGCAGTTTGATTAATTAATGTCCAAAAGAAAACTGGCGATGAAAACTTTGTTTAAATGGCATTTATCAAGTCATATATTCTAGAAGTAAAAAGCAGATTAAAAAAAAAATAAGTGAAAACATTGCAGTCGGCCACAGACTTTGCCTTAATACATTATTTATTCAAATAACGACTTTTCAAAGTAAGTCGTTACGTGAGAAGTAGTCGAGACAGTTGTCCGATCCGAAACATGTTCACTAGTGGGCGTGTCAAATTTCTTTAAAATACCTCAAAAATTGCGAACTGTGGGTTGAAGTCAAGGACGACCAGATGGACAGACAAATCTAGATCGATTCAGAAAATGACTCTGATACGGTTACTCGTTATGGAATCAGGAGGAAGGACAATGTCTTCGCTTGCTTTAAGATCCGTAATTAAATAACTAAATTAGATTTCAATAAAATTTGATAAAAAAAAAAGGAAAAAAACATTCTACTCCTGACAGTGGGTGACTCGTCGTGTTGGCAAATTTTTTCATAGCTTCTGGATATACATTTCATTCGTTAAGTAGGTAATGTGTCAAAATCCAACGACGAGAGACGAGAAATCCAATTTATACCACATCGTTGCGAGATAAATCATTCGTAAAATTTGATGATATAAAATAATTCAAAGAACTTCAAATATCAGATTTGAGTTTTGTTTTGTGTTATCTGGGACGAGTGAGTATTTTAGGGCACGTAAAGGTTCACAAATTTTTAGTCAATATCGAAACAGTTCCTTTTTTTGTTTTTGAATCCAAGAGCACATATTTTCCACCCACCTGACCGATGGGCGTACATGCTCTGCTTGACTATGCTTTCTTGTTTAAACAATCAACAATAACTAGGCCGATCAGGTTAATATTCGGATATTATAACATTTTGAAGGAAAAAGACATACAAATAAAAAAAATGTCACCTGATCGTACAATTCCAAAGAAAAAAAAAAACTCCATTTAAAAACACTATGATTGATTCATCAGTACGCTTGAGTTGTTTTTTTTTTTGTTATCTTCGTTTCGAGCTCGCTGCTACACATTCTCCACTCGAACGGGGGGCGCACCTACTCTGTTTGATCGAAATCGTTTCTCGTTATCAGCTGCACAACCTGGTATAATTGATCAGGCTATTCAAGCGTCCCTTGGCACTCATGCCATGCAAGTCAATCAAGTTGTACTTTTTACAGTGTTACAGGATCATTGTTGCCGTAATTTGTTGTTTAGCGATTTATGTTAAGTATTCGAAAATCTTCTTGATAGTGGTTGTGGAACATTATTTACTCAGAGTCTCATAAGCCGTTTTAATGTTTATGGAAGCATTTAACATTATTCGTCTGCTTTTTAGACTGAGTAAGTTTTAAGTGCACAATATTGCTTAGGTTAAATTTTCTTTATGCCCAGTAGGCAAGCGATATTTATTCATGGCAGATACCTTTCAAAAATAAAACGCATAAAAAATACGATCGAAAAGTGCGATGATATTGTGATAAAAGTGAAAAAGGAAACCAAGAGTACTATATATAGAACGAGGTATTTGCGCAATACATGCTCTATATTGTATTTGAGTAAGAAATGTCGATTATATTAAATAGTTGTCCTTAAAATTTGTGTATGCTAGTGTTTTTTAATCGTATTGAAGACTTCTAAGGTCTATGGTATAAGAGGGCAAATGAATTTATTTTCCGCAGTCTGTTAAATCAAAACTATTTAAGTAGCTCCTTTTAAAGAAAGGTTAGACGTAACCAGATTCTTTTGTTGTGTGTGTGTGTGTGTGTGTGAAAAATACTGTCAGTTGTAAGAATGGAATCGAACAGACTTGAGAAGCCAATAATAAATGAATAAATAGCTGAACTGACATATTCACCAAACATACAACATTTCTTTACCGCGTCATGCCCACTATTCGCATAATATTAAAAAACATTCTTCTTAGTCAGCGGTCAATATCGTTTTATAATAAGAGCTCAGCGTATATAACGTTCCCGTCTTCATCGAAAAAAACTACTTATGTAGACGCTTAGCTCCTTTGTTCAAAAATGCGGTTATTGGCCCATATTTTTAAGGAGACAATGGAGGATGAACAGTTAGAAGGGACTATGAGCGATGGCTGAACTAAATATAAATTAGGTTAGGTTCCAAGCAGATGACGTTAATGGCCAAAAAGTCATCGAATCAGAAAATAATTCTGCTTTTAAGCGATGTGGGCTCATACGTCGGTCTGATGCTCTTGTCGCTCGTTCTTTTCGAGATATTTCGATGAATTTTGGTACACTGACATATTTAGGCTCACGACCGAACGCTGTACGAACACCTAATATAATAATAGTGGGATGCGGCTCGTCATTACATAACTCATATCACTTTTCTTAATATTCACATAACGACTTTTCAAAATAAGATGTTAAATGGGAAGCGATTGGAAAAGTGGTCCGTTTCGAACCATATCGTTTGTCCTTCAGTGTATCGAATTTCATGAAAATATCTTGAAAATTGCGACTAGTAGATTGAACAAAGAATAGAAGACAGATAGACAGACGGGCGAACAGGATCGGCATAATAACGATTAATAAAATAATCTAACTCCGTCCTTCTGGGTATTTTACGCATCCGCACCAACCTAATATATCCTTGTGCCATAATAGCTGTGGGGTATAAAAAGATAAGCCTTCAAATTGCAAAACAAAATCCAATTTTTAGTATTTTCCGATGGAATTTAATTGAAAATTATATGTGAAATCGGATAAGTTCATTACGTTAAGTTCGAATTTGATTATTTTTCTGGTTGCTTGCTACGTGCACAGATCGAAATAAATATGATTGTCGACACGATTCTACTCGAGAATATTGTTTTATTTTATAATCGTCAGTTGATTTCAGGTCATTTTTCTACATCTATAAATTCGAATAACTGATTGAAAGAAATCTTCTTAAATAATCCCTTCATATAGTTTCACTCATTCGTCTTTCAATCTTCTTCTTCGCATAAGTAAAAATAGTTTAACATCGTTTGTGTGTTAAGCTGGATATGCAGAATTCTTGTGTTTAAGTTTATAAACGCCATAAAATAATACCATCTATCAACATGTCTATATATATATATATATATGCAAACCAACAGTCACATCTCTGTCACAATTAGTATCAAAGTAACACAAAATGAAGCACGCCATTAATAGTTGCTGACTGGCCACTATTAAAGCACTTAACATACGTAATAGTCACGGCTTATGACTCTCATTTACTATATAAACACTTGATCATGTATTGCAATTCACCGCACTGGACACATTAAGGGTCTTCTAGTAAATATTTATTCTCGCATTGTATAATACATGAGCCAACGGTGTGCAGGTTTACAAGAGCAAACCAAGGCATTGAGTGGATCTGTAACAATCAGAGAGCAATGTTTTTCTTATTTATTCATTTTTTTTTTTTTTCTTTATTTTTTTAATTTTTCGATTTGTTTACCTAATCAGACAAAATATTGCATTGAGCGACTCTACGGGGGTGGTATCCATCTCATTCTCATCCATATGAAATTAATATGCATGCATATTCAATGCATAAAAAGTTAGTAAAGTCAGTTTAATGTTCAATTTGAACGCGTAATAATTTTTTATTTAATAATTATATCGGGAAAAGCTTCTTATCGTTGTTTTTACTATATATCGATATATAATGTGCATTCTCGACGATGGCAGCAATTTTGTTAATTGCAAGATGGTGCGTGCGTGGTTGATAATGCGATAGAATTGTGAACTGGCGCCAACAGTCATCAGACGAAAAGCAAATTAAATCGAATCATATTAGTCCGTCCGCAATGTCTCACTAGGTAATCGAAGTTTCCAGGTACTTGCTATAGATAACGCTTAACGTCAATTTTTAAGGCGTGACAGACTGACAAACATTTTGCTAAATTGTTAAGCAGATGCTGCGCGTCAACCATGAACAATTCCTCACACCTAGTGAGCTTAAGTAAGTTACAACGGTTACAACGGCTTTATAGAATGCCAATAGTCTTTACTGGTCTCTTGGAAGCATAAACAAATGTCTCAGCGTAAAAGATGCGGGGGTATTTTTTAGTTTTAGTAAAATCAATTTATTGATATGCGTAGAAATACGCATTAAAGATCCGATAAAGCGTGAAAAGGGTTACCGATTTAACCGGGTCGCACACGCTCACCATTCCTTTGTTAAAATCACGATTACGACCTCAAAACATTATATCTAAAGCAATAAATTTACTTATGATTTCTTTTAAGTCTTGAATAGAACTTTTTTTATTGTTTCACCTTTTTGCAGATTAATTGCATTATAGAACTCACTAAGTGAGTTATGTTCACGTGGCTTTAAATCGAATAAATTGCAAGCCTTTAATATGAAAACTTGAAGGCGGAAGACGGATTTTGTGTAGAAAGCTTCTTCGACACACCACTTGTGGTAAATGGGTATATTAAGCTTCTGAGGACGTATGCAACACTCTGAAGGAGTTGAGATAGGCTCACCTTCTCCTATACGGATCGATTCAGAATCATCTTTTCGATCAATCCAAGGCATCACTTTTGCGTTCAATGGCAAGAAAAAGAAATGTGTTAGACATGAATGTAGTGTAGGGTATTTTATAGTTGGCCTAAGAGGGGTATTTTAAGGTGGAGCGTGTCCCACTATCGCGTTTTCACTTGTTTATTTAATATATCACAATGTACGGTCTGATAAATAATTATATGTGCAAATATAGTTTTATTTATTCCCTTCGAAAATTAATAATAAATTATTTTTGGGTTTACAATGTATATTTATGTACATACATACTTTATCGGGTACTTTCTTCGCCTTTCGCTTTTACTTGTGGTCCCATTACCATGGTTAACCCAGTGCCACATAAATATTCATATAGCATTCGCCGCAAAATACGAACTATGGGAGGCGGAGTTCCAAAATATTATATCTGAGAAGAAGTTTAATTTGGACGGATCTGATGGCCACCATAAATATTGGACGGAGCACTTCTCCGATATCTTCCATTAACTTGCTACAAACGCAATCATGGTGGTGGATCTTTAATGGCATGGACTGCGCAGTGGGAGCATGGGAAGACTCAACAATATGCCTACCTTGTATCTAGGAAAAGGAACGCGGAGGCATATGTTGACTTAGTGAAGAACAATTTCATAAACTATGCTGGAGAGTTATATGGTGGTAATTGCACGTTTCAATAGCCATGATTTTCGACTCAAATCCAATTAAGGAGCTCTGGCGAATACTTTCCACCACACAACCATAAGATACACTAGAAAGGTATTTCAATAATGCCACTGATTAGAAATCCTCACATAGTTTGAAACTCAAAATATGAATATGGGTACAATAGTAATTGCAAGTAATAAGAGAAAGCCTGAAAAGAATAACGCGATCATCTCTGGAACCCAAAAGCATACTTATCTTGCGCATGAAACAAGAAACATACTAACATTTCTAAGCAAACTGTTCCATAACTTTACAGCGTTAATAAAAAGCAGTTTTCAAGATGTGGAGCGCCTGTGCTTCGGTAAAATCCGATTTCTAGTTTTTTAGATCTGAGAAACGCCAACACATACTTAGGTTCCTGCTTATGAAAATAACATTATATTTAAGTACGTAAGCAAATCTAATTCCCGAATTATCAGTGAGGGTTGAGATATGTGGTCATATTTCCGCTTGTTATGCACACATCTCGCACACTTATTTATGATGAACCGGAAATTGTTTTTTGAGGTACAATCAAGATTGCCATATACGTTGGCACTGCAAGGTATGAGAGGGACTATAAGGCTTTTAATTAGTTTCAACATAGTTTCACAAGGTATATAGTGAGATGACAGCGATAGCTTTCTTAAAATGCTATGAATCCTCGCAGTTATATCGTTAATGTGATCACATGCATTTAATCTAGAATTCAGCGTGAAGCTAAGTTTGAAAACAACACGGACAAGCTCAACGTGAATATTCGCCATTACTACTCAGGGTAGGGAAGTAACATCCAATGTATCATGCGATAGGGCAATAGTTTCGGTTTTAAAATGAATTTAGTCGTAGATTGTTTTCATCAGACCGATGGACAATATTGCATAGATCATTATTCGTTTGTTCGAGAAGGTCCTCAATAAGATCCAATCACCAGCAAATAAACGAATCTTTGTATGGTGACAAGCGGTTTACAAATCATTGATAAAAACACTACAAAAAGTGAGGCGTAATAGTGAACTTTGAGGCAACTCACAAGATGCTTCTCCGACACAAAGACAAAGCGTTATTAAGCTTTCTTCTGAAGCTACGACTTCATTAACTTGACAGTATACCGATCAAAACCAAAGTATAGTGTTGTTTTACTAACCAATAGTGGTGAACCGTATCAAAAGCTTCAGAAACATCTTCCATGATCAGAATTGTAACTTTTAATGTAGCAATATAAGACCTGTGTCCGAATTTATACTTAGATAGGTGTACACTCAATAGATCATTATATTCCAGATGTAGCCCCTTTTGAGTCGGAACAAGTCATTCAAACATTTTATGTAAGATCAACGAAATACTGATGGCCCAACAATCTTTAGGTTTAGTAGCTTGATTGTTTGCGCTGACAGAGGTGGTTATAGCGATTACCCAACTATCAGGATAAGTGCAAGTGGTAAACATCTTATTGAACACGTCAGTGACAGGCAAGAGTGTGTTGGGCAGCAATGACTTTAAGAATTTTATACTGATATTGTCATATCCAATAGCATTCGATTTCACGAAATCGATTGCTTGCATCATTTATTGTGCAAGCTGTAAATTCGAAGTGGCCGTTAGAACTGAATAAAACGTCATGATTGACAGAAAGACGATTCAACGGGGGCTGGGTGCTATCTTTTCAAATATATTTATTTAAGTCGTCATCATCAATCTCACAGATAGGGTAGATTCCGTTTTAGCACCCAGTTCATGCAGATTCTTCCACGGTTGCCTTGTGTGGCAGGCATAGTAGATTCGTTTCACATTACGTGTCACGGAAATACACTCTGTTCTGAAACTTTCTAAGGCCAACTATACCTTGCTTTTTAAAACTAATTTTACATCTTTCTTTTGGAACATAACCATTATACAGTTTTGAAATGTTAGAAGTGAGATAGATGCAAAAGCTTATCGTTAAGAAATTGTTAAGAAATTTGGTAGGAGGCGTGAAGAAGCCAATCTAAGTTTACGTATTTTAAATCCCGATACATGAAACGTTGCTCGTAGTCATTACCCAACAATCGAATGTTGCACACAATAAATCGCATCTCATGATCAGAAGAGCCTCGCAACAGTAACTGATCGTAGCGCAGTCCTTAACAGGTATCAAAACCCTCATACGATGGCGGACAGTGATGAATTACAGTCGGGAACAAAACAGATAGGCCAACGATTGATTAGTTCTAAAGCAGAAGATACTGCTGCTCATTTAATACCTTGCCAACTCATTCAATATGCATATAATTCATGAAAAAAATCCGTTAGTTTGTATTCGGATAGTAAAAGCAAACAATTAGAGATTTCGTATTAATGGTAGCAATTTCAAGTGGTAAATTAAGTGTACGACTGTACCGCCGCCATTCGTGGGAAATACAGTTTTCACTTTCAGACCCTCCTTGACGTAAATACCAATACCATTACCTAGTGAGTCCTCAGTCCTGTCTTCTCGTATTAGCTTATAATTGGCAAGTCCGTAGAAATAATCGTCGATTTACAATCGGAACCAGGTCTCAGCTATACATACAACACCTATAGCGCACGCAGGCAGAAGGCCGTGGAAATAGTCAATTTTTGATATATTAAAACCCCGGGTGTGGATATGCCATAATTTCAAGTCATTATACCCCACCACTGGCATCACATCGTCAAAACAATTTTAATACTGGCGTCACCAAAACTTTTATTAGGATAGCTCATTAGTAACTCATTTTGTGTTTTTTTTCCCTTGCCAGCGGGCATGTTTTACGTCGCGTTTTTTGATTGATGATTCACATCCATTGCGGGATCCAGTGTTTGATTGGCTCTAATGCAATTTTTACACATTTATTTATATTATAATTTCCAGTTGGCATGCTTTAGCTTTACCTATAGTTCCAATGACAATTCATGCACGTCTCTGTATTTCGGTAATCTTTAGCTCTGTGATTAAAAACTCTGCATTTAAAACACATCGTCGTGTTTACGTCCCCAGCTTCAACGTAATTTTTCCGACGAAAAGATAATGGGAAAGGAAACACGACTTGTTCCAACAATCGCGTTGTAACATTTGGCATCATCCTCCTGTTCATCTCATCTTGTTTCACCACACTTGATATGCCATTTAAGAGTTCACTTATATTATTAATAAATAAAAAATATATTAAAATATAATATAAATAATATAATGCAAGAATTGTTACATCGTGTTCTCATCTTTCAGGTTAAGTGAAACCATCTTCACCGCGGTCGCTGCAGGGTGTTTATTAAAAAAAAAAAGAACGGAAACTATTTAGCTAACACTGGACACGATGGGCCGTATTTCAGTAGTTGACAGGTCTGACACCTTGCCCTTCCTTTCCTAATCCATTCGCCCTATTTGTTCGATAACCGTGTGTTGGTAAGCGGAGTCTTCAGTTAACCCGGTTGACTTGCCTACCGCTCCTCTTTGTAATAGAGTTTCCGGTTCATCCAGTTGACTTTCTCACCATCTTACGCGGTCCTTGACTAATTCTCCTATCGCTCGTAGCGCCTTTATGCTAATAAATCCATTGATTGGCTTCTTACCACAATTTGCTAAGCGTTTTATGAATCATAATAAATTATTCAGTTAACTCTGTCAACCATGTTGTCTGTTCATCATCCCATCGGCCTCTGATTCTCTGCCTATTCCCTATTGACCATAATAGAATAGTAAATTTGCGCGACTTGTCAATGTTACTTGTAAGGGAGGTAATCAAAATAAAAGCTTAGCTCTAAAAACATGGACTCAGATAATTGCTTACCGCTGTAAAGTCTGTGACCGATATATAAGTGTATATATATTATAAAATATGAATAAAAACAAAAAAAAAGAAAAATTCAGACGAGACAACGTAACACGTAATTGACATGACGTCATCAGTCAAAATATTTTGACTGTTGACTTTGTTTCATTTCATCAATTTATTACTGATTGTAAGTCGCGTTCAGCGCCGCCAGCGGAAAAAACCTTAACTTAAAGATCGACGTCGACCCATCCACGGACGGGATATGGGAACATATTAATTTTATCAAAACGAGCCAAATTCTGCATTGGTCCGTCCGTCCGGGTGATAAATACATTCCTGGTCGCAAATTAACATATCGACCTGGAATTTGTCAAAAACATTTTACGTTCCTACATGTAGGTTGATATTGGAAATGGTGAAGCGGCATTCCGGCAGTACAATGTACATTTAGAGCAGCTCTGGTTGCGAAAGCAAAGAAATTGAGTTTTTGCTCTTGATTTATAAATCTGAACAGATACAATGCGATGAAGCGAAGTGGAAATGAAGGCCATTGTATTCAGCTTCAGCCAGCTGCGTAAAGCAAATTAAAATGTTGTCATCAGGCAGCCATTAAAGGCTTGATTTTCATTAAAACCGTTATATAGGGATTGTCAAGAAATGTGTAATCCAAACCTATTGCAACATACGTTATGTTTGTGTATGTCAAGCGACTATTTTTTTTTACTGATTTTTATTATAAAATACTAAACATTAGAACTTTTTCCCGAACGGCGAAAGTTTTCTAAGAACTTTTATATGGGAGCGGGTTCAAGTAATGGTCTCATCCCATAGACATTTTACATATTTCTTTTAAACGGAAAAGCAATGTTTTTCACCAAAATTTGACAGGGAAATATTAGAAAGTAGAAATTTTTTCAAACAACGGTTTTTCCAAAATTGGGAATAGGAAGTAGGTGGTTGTAAAACTGATTCCATTTAGATTATTTTCAATTGAGTTAAAACATGCCAGTGTAGAAAATTTCATTACACATTTTTTCAAAATTTGGACCTGTACTGTGCACTAAAATATATGGATAGGCATTTATCGGCGCGGCGGACAGACGGCCAGACATGATTAAATGGATTCGTGGAATGATTCTGAATCGATCAGTTTAGTAAAAGGCGAGTTTATCTCAAGTCTCTCCGGAAGTTACAAACATTCGCACAAACTTATCGCAAATAATGGAGGGAAAAAAATGTGAAAAAAAAAAATATTTTAATAGACTGTTTTTCTCTACGCTTGCGCACATTGTGAGTGTTATAAAAATGTGGAAAATTTATTAAATCATCTGGTATTGTGTGTGCATAAGAAAACCACGTTATTTTAATACACTATTACTCCCAAAACATCGACAAGTTAACTGCTTTCTTGAGGAAGCGATAAGCAAACAAGTAAAACCTATTTAAGGCCGAGTTGCAAAATTTTGAAATCGTGACTGCATTGTGCAGGAGATATGAATGTCACGGTAACGACTTACCTTTCCATAGCATCGCGCAAATCTCCAGAAATCGCTTTTAACTTTTACATAACATGCCACGGACTGATTAGTAAAGCCGTCTCGCAAATGGGCATATTATTGTTTCTTTGATAACAAAGCAATTTTTCGACTATCCTTTCCAAACACGTGCACCTGAATGACCCGAAAACTAGAACTCATCAAACCTGGTACTTAAAGTAACTTGTAGAAGTAAAATGAAAATTTTCATCAATTTTCATGAGGAATTTTCAATCCATACCACTTCCTGTGAAATATGACATGAAAATATGTCAGAGTGGGGCGGTGTGAAAATGTCGAGCATCGGTCCGTTGATACGAACAAAATTAATAAAATATGTGAGGGAATTTTTTTATATTTTGAAGAGTTAGTGGATATCTGAATGTGTGGAGAAAGCAGACCTATTTCTTGGAAGCTAACACTTTCCGTCGAATGGTATCTTCCTGAGAAATTCGATCAGGCGATAAAGAGAAACTTATTTTTGCGTTGATCAATGCAAACAGAAACAGAAAACTATTTTTAATTTATGGACGTCGACCACTGTAAGTTTTTCAATAAATCACTCTTTCTTTTTTGTTTTTTGCTTAGAAGATGCTTTGAACCTTTTAGAATCATGTGGAAAAAAATCCATTATCCGCTGGAAATTTTACCTTGAAATGTTGTGGTTTTTCGCATACTACGAGCAGCTGCTAGAAGCCTAAGCCTACAGCGTAATGTGTTGTCTCTTGATTTCTAGCTTCTCTAATACGCTAACAGATCGCTTCAGAAGGTATTATGTAGATATAGAAATGTAGATTAAATGTGTTTTTTTTTTTTTTTTTTTTTTTTAACAAATTTTGATCACTTGTGCTGCTTGTCGCAGAGCTCCTTGAGCTAAATATGTCTTCAGCGAATGAATGCGGTGTTGCCATTTTTCAATATTTTTCAAGAATAATTTTCCTTAAAATTCTAATACTGAAAGGTATGCATAAAAACCTTCTCAATTTTAATTATTATTCCGCTACTTCCGCTACTTTTCATCCTTCCATCCACAAAAAAATACCCAAAAAGCTCTTTTTTTAGGCTGTTACAGTGGTTTAGCCTCCTTAAAGCAAATTTTTCGTGCTATTATATGAATTTATTAGAAATATATAAAAATGGCTTAAATTTTATAATAACTTTTCTCGTTTGTCGCCGTTCGTACGTTTTTTTGCTCCAACAACGTATTTGATTATAAACTGGCCATGAAAATTTGTACACATATATGCTTCGTTGCACGGTTGATGAGGGCCTCAAGAATTCACGAATGTCGAATGAGGAAACAAATGATCAAGCCTTACCAATACTACTTAAGTGACAATCGAAAACTGAAGAATTTTGAAGAGTGGTTTTATTTAACATGAGGGAATCGCTAAGACAATGTGAATGAGATTGCAACTTGCAACTTGGCTCATCTGTCAGTATTGTCTAGTTTGGCATTATAACGACATGAAAATGATTTTCATATAATGTAAGCTATAATAAGTTTGGGAAGTTTATAAAAGGCTTTTCTATAAAAATTCTTCACTTTGAGTGACTTTAAATGGATGCGTATAAGTGCATATGCTTGGGATGGGAAACCCTGGCCTTGTGTGTTCAATATACTCAAATACTTACTTACTTACGTATATATAAAGAATATATATATGTACGCATATCCACATATATACATATATATACAGATATATATATATATATATATATATATATATATATATATAGATATTATATA
>CCAG010018350.1:0-48736 GCA_001077435.1 Glossina morsitans morsitans | reverse complement strand
ACACACACACACACACACACACACACACACACACACACACACACACACACGCGCGCGCGCGCGCACACGCACACCCACACACACCCACACACACACACACACGCATATATATACATACACATATATATATATATATACACATACATCCCCCACGCACACACGCCCACACGCATGCACACACAAGTCCCTCAATAAGTTGATAGAATTGCTATTGACGAATAATTTATAAATAGTGCTGCCGGTATACTACTGTTGCTTCCACTTTATAAGAATTCATTTTCAAAATAATATACACTACACTACACTACACTACACTACACTACGCTACACTACATGTATTGCTTTACTTTTCGCTTTGTCTAAACTTTATTGAAAATAATTTAATTGAAGTTGTTTCTGTTTTGTGTGTAAAGTATTTTATTATCGCTCTGACACTATCGCACTAACCTTCAAACGAATTGTGTCAAAATTTCATGACATTCCAACTAGATTACATTGTTTTAGTGCCATGTTTTGACAAATTATTTAAATACGTTGAATTTGGTCTACATATGCCTATTAGTCAGTCCTTTTGATTTGAAATCATTTATTGTTGTCAGTCTTTAAGAATTTTAAACTTGAATATGAGTTAAACCATTCAAGAACAGATTATTGCAAATAAATGGATAAATAAATTGAACAAACATTTCTTGTTTAAGAAATTTTTCCAAAATTTTTTACATAATTTGTTTTTAATTATTTCGGCACAAGCACGACAACAACTGCATTCTCGTTCTTGTTCTGCATAAGAGGATAACTTCCACTTCGCCCTTCTTTCCATACACAATGTATAGCCAGAATGTATTGCCAGGAAATGAATTGATGAGGATATGTCTGTTTATCTGTAATTTTTGTGACCAGCAACGATCGTAAATGCATTGCTGGGAATTTTTGTTTCTTTTTTGTTTATTCTCCAACGTAGTCTAACAGCCATTCGTTTTCACTGTAAAAGTTTTTGACATAAGCACACCTTCGTTGTTAATTGCACTAAAAGTTGGCAGACAGCTTTCAAAGCCAATATAGAAAATGTTTCGTAAGCAGATATGGAAAATGTCTATTTTAGTTTAAAATGCGTGTGCAGATATGTATGTCATTTATTTTATTTTTATTTATTATCTAACATATCGTATATCATATAATTACTATGTTTATAATATAATTATTTATGTTGTATGCTGTGAAGCATCTGGTGCAACGAGCGAACCGAATTCGCTTAAGGAACGGAAAAAATCATCGGATTACAAAAGAACGTACAACGTAGAGAGTATAAAGGCAAGATAGTCAAGTCAGTCGTTAAAAACAAATAACTAATGTATACGTATGCTACGAGCAATTCAACTCCGAATACATAGATAGATAAATTGAAGACACTGCTATACTTCGTTTTGTGCAGCATATCCTTTCCGAAGCGGATATTATTTTCAAGTCTGTAAAGAATATCTTAACATAATATTATATTTGAAGAATTTTTCTAACTAACTGCGGCATGTACATTATATACTTATGTTTTTCATTGCCATGGGATTTCATATTAAGATTACTTGCTGAGCCATACCTGTTGAAGAGTTCTTATGCTAAAATGAACATTGCCTTCAAGTTGCGCATAGCAACTAGTGGGTAGAATGCCATTGGATTCAGTTCATAAACTTTCCGGTTGTTTATGACAGATTGAAATAATTTTTGAAGACATACAACGATATAAGCCAGCGTAGATGTAGAGAACATAAATTTCGAATTCATATGTTAATATCATATTATGAGTAGGGAAGAAGGAAAAAAGGGTGTGGTATGTGTGTGTTTGTATTTCCAATTTAAAAATGGATAAAATAATAATATATAATATATAAATAATAATAATATAAATATATATAATAATAAAAAAATCTGGAATGACAGAAAATATATCAGGCAAGGTATTCCTTAGTGCGGTTAAAAAATGTCGAGACGTTTTCCTGCGTTGCGCTGCTTGTGAACGACTCCACGGTGCGCTGAAAAAATCGAATAGCCCTGCAAAAGGAGTTGATTGGTGGAAAATTTTCTTTTATCCCTATCGAGGTGACGGTACCTGCTGACGTGAAGGTATCTGGCAACTTGGGACGTTAATCAAGAACGTCGCGAATACTAAACTCACTGAACACACTTGTCACACGTAAATTTCCGAGATCATCGCCGTACGCGATCGAGTGCTTCGAAGATAGACTATATGTGCTATAATTTTGACCGGATATAAACAGCGTAAATAATACGGTTATGGGACACAATGAAGTACTTCTCGTCTTGCCTTGACTGCTGCCTTCGACATTTTCTATATATATTCTGTCCAACGGACGTCCTTTTATTTGGCCACAATCTCACGCTTATATTGAGTGTGCACTTTTCACTTACGTATTTACGGAATCCGCGTATATGTTTATCTTGGAAAAATTTCATTCAATACAACGCCATTATGCTAGCTACTATTACATAATGAAGCAACAAAATCTCTTGTGTTTTATTTAAAAAATTTTTGAATACTTTTTAGAATTTCTTTTTAGTAAGTTACTCTTGATATAGTTTAATAAGAGAATATATTTATTATATTTCGATAAATTTCATAGTTTGTTGTTAGAGATCGGTTTAACGTATATATTGTCGATACAGTGCATTCTATGTTGTATTTAATTCGATTGGTGTCCAATTTATTTCATTTAGTTCAATACATTTATTTTAGTAGTAACAATATATATATATATATATATATATATATATATACGTATGTGTATAATGTATTGATAGATAAACGAAGAGAGAAATAGGAAGAAAGACAGAGGACAGAAAGTGAGAGAGAGAGAGAGAGAGAGAGAGAGAAAACTTTTGCAATAAATTATAAATTTTTCCTTTAGGTCTTAGTTTAGGTTGTTTTCTTTTTTTGTATTGTTGTTGAAAATTTTCCATCAACTACGTAAATAAACACATGCATGTGTATGTGTGCATGCCGTAAATTCTTTTATAGTATTTTTCTTTTGTTATTCGGTTTACAAATTGCTAATGTTCAGGCATTTTATTTCAACATCATTTTGAAGGGATATATTGTTCTCTATCATCACTTAAATGTCCATCAATGTCTGGTACTTGTTTTCAAGTAGATTTGTTGGCACTACAGCTACGGCATACTAACAGCTACCAAGTGCATGCAAGTTACTATCGTGCATGGATATATACGTGTATATACACTATGCCGATATGCTATATGTTTGCACACATGTTTGTTGACTCTGACAGTTAAAACGTTTTATGTATATTCATGGTTAGTTTTAACCATTCACAATATTGTTATCACCGGTTGTAAATTCAGCAACAACAAATAAAAAAATATATATTACGCTTGTGTATCTACAAACCTTATGCAGGCTTGAAAGTATTCATACGAATAAGAGTCTTACTAGAAGTTCGTTGATACATTCTGACTTCATTTATTTCGCCATCAAGTTTATTTATTTGTATATGAGAGCTCGAGAACAAATAAGCACACAAACGCATATGCACATGCACATAAACACACACACACACACTCACACACTCGAGCGTGTCTCAACGCGGAATTAGTTAATAGATCATCCATTAACATTCGGTAAGGTCAGTACGTACTTCAAGGACAGAAAATTTGGTATCAAATTTGGAAAATTTTCTTATCAGCCTTTTCGGAAATAATTCTCAAAGCAAAGCCTTGGCTCTTTATTCAGCTTGACTTAGAGTAGACACACGTTCGTTTCACTCGCAATGTTATTGTAAACAGTCTAACTGGAATATTTAAGATTTTCGCAAACAACTTGTGCTTGGTTTCATCGAGCTTATGATATATCTGTTTATCTGTTACCTAAGTATTGCAATTTAATTAAAGAATTTTAAAAGGTTACTTTTAGCCAATTTTCAAACTACCAACACATTTCACAATTCATTACTGAAAGCTGAACTGCTCTTTGAGTTAAACACGGACACGTACACGTACGTGGATATATTTTTTGGTGATCGTTCTCGTAACACTATTTATACTTTAGTATTATATTTTAAGCAAATCGAAATGTTGTAATATGTGCGCCATATGGTTTTGACACTTATTTTTTTCCTATAGATTTACTTGTGTGATACTAAAAACTAAAAATGTAAAATATATATATATATATATATGTACATATAGATATACATTCCTATATTTATATGTATATAGAAAAGTTTTCTATTTTAACATAAGCCTTGCCTGGGCATGGAAGCTTTTCGAGTTATTTTTGCCCTTTCAACATGTGTAAAGGCATAAATGATGATGCAGAACGCAATGTTTTTGTCTAAGTCTTTCTGCGAATTGCCACTGTGACGTTATCGCGGCCAATATCTTTTAGTTTTTGACCGTTAACGGTGACGTATGTTCAAAATTCGCTTCAATTCAAGTATTGTTTTATTCTTCTCCTCTTCGTTTTAATTTTCCGGTTTTTAAATATATTTTTTTTCGTATGTAAATGAAACTAACTGTGACGATCACAGGAAACAACCAAAGTTATTTTACTTTTAACATTTTTACTTTGCATACTTTTAGGATTTTCAATAGTATTTCAATGCATTTAAGTTGTAAGGACATATTTTTATAGCGCCAAAGCTTGTAATAGACAAACAAAAATAATGGGAGGAACGACTCGAACATAGAGAAGCCTTAATGAGCTATCTATCAAAAATATTCGACCAATTAAAGTTGAGTCAGTTTTCAAAATAAAACCAAAATATAGTTATATGCTATTTGACTTGAACGGAAAATAGCTACGTTAAGGTTAATTTGAATGGAAAATAATTATATTTGGCTTCAATTTATTTACGATCAATTCATTCCGGACTAGAATGTAAAATAGAGTGAAGACCACCTATTAAGTTAAAGAATATCGCATCGTATGCGTAATTGTTGTATCGCATATATTCTAAATCGTCTCGTATATCATTTTGTAGGACGGTTCCGAATCCTACTGACTGTTGTACTGATACCCTAAATTGGACTTTGCCTCGAACTTCACGAAATTTGAGGGTTATACTGCATCCTAAATAGAACTTTAGTTTGCAAGTTCAAGCCAGCATTAATACAGCGAAAGCTTCGCTGAGATATATTAAGAGTACATTCCATGAATTTACTGACCCTTACATAAGTAAAGGGCTGTTTACACCATTTGTTATGCCTATAGTAGGGAAATTTCCTTGTGGTATGGTCTCGGAATTATAGGCGTTAGGTTGATCAAGTCGAGTCTGTGCAAGAAGCTATTTTACAATTTGCCTCGCATGGCTTGGATGAGAGCCCGGCAGTACTCTTACCACCTTATGAGGTTCGTCTCACGCTTATATACCTTCTGACTACGGAGAATAGAGATAATTAGTTGGCCAGCTCGTTTACTATAAGACTCCTATCAAATGTGAGGTGAATCATTAACCTCGACTTGCGTGTCGATCGCTTCATAACTATTGCAATCTTTATAGTATGATGCTGTCGTGATTTTTGAAAGAAAAAATTACAATTTAACATGAAGATGCCTAACTGTTCGTCCTTGTTGGTGATGCTACAGTCTACTTTTCATGTTGGAACTCTAATCCTTGTAATATAGTTTGGCAGGATAACCATTTATTAGCATATTTTAAATATTTTTTTATATTAAAACTAATGTTTTATACACACATTCGGTAACTACCAGTGAATAATATGAATTTACGGCATTGAATAAATAATAGGAGATTATATATAAGAAATATAGGATTTAAGTGCTTTCTTAATTGATATTGAACTGCACTCTATTTTATTCAATTATAATTAGTTGTAATACTAATACAGTTGCAATGTAACTGATTTACTTTAACCGAATAAATGATAACAAGATAATAAAAATAATATTTCTATGTAGTTCGTTCTAACGTCCTATAGGTATACTGGGATACACATGCATAAGCGAATTTTTGCTTAGATGTTCATGCTTGAATTTTAAATGTATAGAAAAAAGAATCAAATTAAGTATTTCTTCCTTTCTCTTGCACCCTTCGTCGCTATCATTGCCTGAAGTCATGAACGGAATTAGATGATTTTTGACGGTAGTAATAAGAAAACATTTTAGATCGAATTCGTTCAATCGTATTACATCATAATGTAAATTTTCCATTATATTTTTAGGAGGAAAGAACAAATTTTCATATCAAACTTTTTTCAGTTTTCTAATAAAATTTAATATTCCTTCTGGTAAAAAAAAATTAACTTTTCAATTTGTCGCTTTTTACTTGGAAATGAAAAAGTATCAATAGAAAGTGTAGGAATAGAATTGAATTGAGGATGAAAAAGAGGCATATATAAATAAATTCATTCATAAATGCAATAAGTAAGAAAATTACATTTGTCTGTGGACGAATTTCATATACACCGACGACATTCATCCAACAAACAAGTGAAGGCACGACAATGGCTCACCGTTAAATATCCTATACCACTATATACAGCACTATGAAATATATATCTTTTTCAAGATAAGGTGCTATATGCGAACTTGTCGGAAAAGTACTCCAATCCGGACCATTTTCAATAATGTTCGTTCGTGTTTCAAAAGATGTCAACCTATCAAATTTTATCTATTTCCAAACTTGAAAAAAAGATGGACAGAGGGATAGATAAGATTAAAACGATTCAGTTTAATAAAAAGTGTAATTGTCTTAAGCCCTTCTACGCTTTGTTCTCAGCTCAGTTTATATTATATTGTAGGCGTGTCGTTTAACCGACTTGGGAATAAACAATCGGTTTTTTTCTCGTTACTGGTAAATAAAACAGAGAAATCTACATAGTTTTAAAGGCACACACTATGGGCCACGTTCTACTACCTCTACAGAAATGGAAAGATCGTCCGCGCTTGCTCAATTTCTTTTTTATTAAAATATTTATAACGCACAGGGTCAAATCGGTCGAAGGACACTCCCGCAGTGTCCCGAACATCTCTGTTTTTCGAAAGGAATAAAAAATGGGGTTTTTGCTCATTACTGATAAACAATAGCAGATAAATAAAGAGCGTCGTAGTATTCTTAAAAAAATGGAAAAAATTGACATGCCCACCCATTATTATAGTGTATCAAAATTTAGTTTTTTTTCAATACCCTATTAAGCATATAAATTCTTGGCCAGTTTCAAGTTCGAAAGGCACCTAAGCATATCCGTCTGTTCATCTGTCCGTCTACGCACCTATGTAGTATCTGTGATAAACAAGCTTCCGTTGGCAAAAGTGATGACATCGGTTACAAATTTGCAAAAGAATTTGAAAAGGACTCCTAAAGTATTATAAAACACATACGCCATATAAATTTTCCAATTTATTTTGAAAATAGAAACAATTAGCTGCGCCCACCGAATATTATTTTCGTTAGTTCTTTTGCTTTTTTTTTTTTTGGTACCACGGTGATGAGTATAAAAGTTTCGGTCACAATCGCGTATAATTTTCTTACTTGCTTTCATTTATTTGTTAAGATACCGTTATTTCCCATTTATCATTTATGCATAAAAAAAAAAAAAAAAAAAAATTTGGAATTATTTCTTACATAACCAACGCCTTAATGCAGGCTGAATACTGACGGCGGTATACAGTTTTCTCATAAGAAGTGCATAACTGTTATATGAATCATTTTAATTAACAATTAATATGTTTTTCATTTCGAAGAGCTCTCCGAAAGGGAGAATTTGTAAAAATTTTTCAAATAGGTTTCGAAAATGATTGAGAATAAATTTTTAATGCCATAGAGTTTCATGCATTTTTTTGTAATAATTTTATTTTCTTTTGCCGATTTTTTTTCTTTTTTTTCGTAGAGAAATCTTAGAAGATTTTTTAAATGCTTTGCTTTGTTTCATCGCCCCCTCCCCTCCCCTCCCCATCCCGGTTTTTCTTGAGATACTGTATATATGCAGTATACCAGGAGCTTTCAAAAATATTTTCCAAAAAGTGATTGCAGGGAAAGTTTTTTTAATGTTTTGTTTAAGCAAAGAGAAAGCAAAATGAATGCATTATCTAGACATTCACGTAATTAATATGCATGAAGTCAAAGAAATTGCAAACATTTCATGTTTCTTATTTTAAACTTGTAAGAAGCGAAGCTTTTCAAAATATTCTCGAGTGTTCTTGTCGCCCGTCGCCCGTCGCCTGTCGCTCGTTAATATGATAATGAAAAATTGATAGTTCAAATAATATCAAGACAGCAATTTCCCGCGGAAAGAAAGAAAGAACAAAAAAAAAAAAGTATTCATGATTATTTGACTAACATCCAAGATGAACAATAATGAATTTTCAAAGTGTTCTTACAATAAGGAAACCGTTTTAAATATTCGTCTCATTTACGTTTGCCATGCATATACATGCAGCGAGCAGCCACCATTCCGGGAATTAACTTACGTATCATGAATTCCATTTCATTTGCTTGTCAGGTATACTTGATTTTCTCTTGTTCAACATTCAAAAATTATATGGCGCACTTGAGTGTTCTTACGAAAAATTATTGTAACTAGAGGGCAGAGAGCAACCAACTAACTGAGAAACTTTGTTTGATTTATCTTAGCAAACTTAAAGTAATATAAATATATTTATGTATGCTTTTGTGTGTGTGTGTGTGTCAATCTTATGTGTGTAAATTACGTTTTTGGGTTTTTTTTTTTTTTTTTTTTCATAAAATTTAATACAAAGAAAGAAGAAGAGAGAAAACTATTATAAGCATCATTTTAAGGCAAAGCTTTAATAGACTCAGGCCTTTTTTCAAAATATATATAACGAAAATTCGAGTTAAATTAGAAATCGATTAGGGTTATGTCAACCATCTTTTAATAACACGAGGAAAAAAAAAGAAAAACAGAAAAAGGTACAGTCCACTTGGGCATACATATTTAGTTACGAGATAGAAGGAGGTCGAGAAAGTATGCAAAGTATCTCGCTAGCTAAGCCTCACATATCCCAACTACTTCATAAATCACATATTTATATAATGCATATAATAATTTCTTGAAAATTATGTCTACTAAAAATTTTCACGCTTACAGATATATTATCAATGTAATTAAAACAATGAAATTGATATGAAACTATACTTAAATAAAAATCTTTAATCAAAGTAATTTTAGAATAGAGTAGAAAATAATCGATTTTTCATGGGCACACTCCATTGATCGATCTATTTGATTTTTCAACCATCGACTGCACTTGGAAAGAATTTGAAATCATATTAAATTGTTTTATATCAAGCGTTTGCGTCATATTTCGAGTGATTGGACAGGACGTGTAGGCGTCGAGATTGTCTATTAGTGAATTGAAATTTTATATTTTTCATATCCTACTTCACTTGTGGTGCAAGCGTTTAGGAAGTTTATGCGGATGTACACAACAAACGACGTACACATCTTACATAAGACCGATCGATTCTGAAAGTGACTTTAGGTTTGTCAGCTTGTCAACTTGCAGGACGCAAATTTTGGTATACTGTCTTTGATGAAATTTGGTATTTGGGTATGTTGGCCCAAATGGCTTCGATCCTCGATCGAACCAGTTTTTCGACTACTTCCCATCGTCTTATTTTGAAAATATGATTAACTTAAGGGTAGGATAGAGTATTCAATAGTGGGCCGTGATCAACTGTATACTTTCTAAGAACTCAAATTAAGGCAAATAGGATGAACGTAACGTGAGCGAAGTACAACGGTTACTAATGCAATTGTATGTGACTTGAAGATGTTTGCATAGATCTGTTTTTTTTTCTTTCATTTTCACGGCATTAAACCAAATTGCAGGCTATGTGCTTATGGTGTTCTCTATTCCTTTCTATCTTTGTTTTTATTACTTATATATATACTCTGTAGAGTTGTATTACGGCCAAAGCTCGCACTGTGAATAAAACATTCCAAATATTTTTAATCAATCAAAATATTAAAATAACACATACCTATATGGCTACCTATTTTTTACGTTGTGCATACATACGTGCTTGTGGAAAAAAAAAAACCAACAAACCAAATTTAATTTATTAGAATTATTTTTGGAAAATTGCAAAATTGTTACAAAAAAAAAAAAAAAAATACAAAATAAATAAATAAAAATCGAATAAAAATATGAATTTAAAGCAAAAAAAAAAAAGCTGCTTCTGCTTCCCTCAAGCAAGAAATTGTAATGTTAGTTGCGGACACCTTCAATCGCAATCACCATTACTTCGACTGTCTTCATGACATTCATGGTTGCTATCATTAATGAAGTGTCAGGTGCTATTCAGCATTGATGCCAAGTTCGATCTATTTTATTGCGGCCGAAATCTTTGGGAATTTGATGAAATCCAAAGAAATTACAACTAATACTTGAAGCAGTTGCCAGAACAAGAAAACCTGGTGAAAAAATCATCAAAGAGAAGCTTATTTCATTCATAGAGAGCTATGATACGATTCCTTCTGGCAGTCGGACGGATTCAGAAGAGAATAGAGTGCCACGCTAAGCAGGTCAAAATTCACAGGATGGGCTCGCCTTTAAATTGCTTTATTGAAAGCTTCCCATTGAAGCTCTTGAGATTATTCAAAGCTTTCGAAATGACAAAAGGCTCAGAAGTTTTTATACTCACACATCACTTGCAGTACAAGGTGCATTAAGTTAATGCGGTTTAATGTACCCTCCAGGTAGCTCTTACAGTAAACCCACGTTTCATTATACATTCCGTATCAATGCTCTGAATCAATGCAAGCATGTCTGTCCATCTGTGATTTGCCGATGTATTTTTGCGTACAGTGTACTGGTCGCAATTTCTGGGATATTTTAACGAAATTCGTTACAATGTCGTGTTTTAACCCAGAGATGAACCATATAGAAAATGTATTGGTTTGGAGCATCTTTACAATCACTGGCCCTATGAAGCCATTATAAACAGGGCTTATTATTATCCGCTTATTTTTATAAAAAAGTATTAAAAATTAGACTTTGTTGACATTTAAAAGCTTACCTTTCACCCCTGCGCGCGGTAACACTCTATAGTTCATTGTACCCTCCACCGAAGGATGAGGGATATATTAATTTTTTCAAAACGTTTGCATTGCCCAAAAGAAAGGTTTGGAGATCCCCACAAAGTATATATATTCTCGATTAGTATCAATTATTGAATCGATTTAAAAATATCCGTCCGTCTGCTTGTCCGTCTGTGTAATTTTGATCATTTTCCCGACAGTAAAAATCGACTTGAAATTTGGCAAAAATATTGGAAGTGTTTGCGAGCAGGTTAGCATTGACGATTGGCCAAGACGGTCGAAGAATACATCCACAGTATCATGTAAGGTCGGAACACCTCTGTTTTTCAAAATTACGAAAATGAAAAAAATTGACCACGCCTACCTATTATTATAGTATTTTAAGATTTAATTTATTATTCAATGCGTTTATAACGCGCAGAAACAAGTCCTTTTTCACATGCTACTACCGTACGCGATTCTCTTTTAGATCGGCCGTTATCTGTCCCTTCAAAATGGGTTTCGTTTCGTTTCTGCAATGCAAATTGTGGGCGATCCCACCAACGAAAATATTGTTGGCTCTAAAGTTTGCAAATTACTTCTGGTCTTTAGTGCTTGGAATTTTTTCTAATTGAATGCTTTGACGAGTCTGCAGTTATTTGTACTATTTCCCAAGAAATTTTTATACTCTTATTTCTAAATATAAGGGAAAATAATTGCACACTACAATTCGAAAGAGCTTCCATTGAATAGTTTTTCAATTTCATTTTCAATTATTCAAAGATTTTTTTTTTATTTGTTGAATCATGCCTTTCTTCGCGCGGGCGGTTTATCGCGTTCAGCCAGGAAATGATACTGATATCTCTGGCAATTTGTACCGAGTTTAGCGAGCAAATTCTTAAACTAATGTTATTTGTTCGTTGATTTTCGTTAGTGAGCCCAAATGAATTCTCGCATATTTTTGAATTTAAATGAATTTTAAGCCTTTTATTAAACGATGATATTCTCTGAATTTTATCAGAGAATTTTCGCTGCTGTGTTTGAATTGTTAAGAACAAAAGTTGATTGTTTTTGCACAGGATGTGCATATCTTCGCTGTATGAGTCACCACTTGATTGTGTTACGATTATAAAATTTCACTCTAACTCCAAATGTATAACTACTTTTATTCATTTTTGCTTTACTAGAAGCTTCACCTTGTGTGCGTGTGTCTGTATACCGTTGTATGTTAGGCACTCAATTTAATAAATTGCCGGTTTTAGTTAGCACGACCACACATGCGATATAATTTGTATCTTTTTCCCTTCTTTTTTTTTTTTTTTTTTTTTTTTTTTGATTATGATAGCAATTTAAAACGCGCGTCCATCCGAAATTCATTACATATCCATAACGCAAACCACATTTGCTGAAAATAAACATGAAAAGGCTTTTAACACCTGTGGCGGTGTATTTTCGAAATATATTTGAAATTTTGCTTACCATTTCAATACCTTTTGCTCGTCCTAATGAAATGGCATTAAACATTTTGAAATTCATGTTACATAACGTGTGTTATAATATGAATTGCTAATAATTCTGATACTATTAATCTAACTAAAATTAACTGAATAATGACGCATTAATTATAACTGAAATTGTCGATGAAGCAAACAAACGTGTCCTTATTTCCTTTTCTATGTTCATTTTGGCCATTCTTCCGCTATACGAAAACAATAAACGTATACGCGAGCGTACGTATACACAGATACCGACGATATTATATCTCAATATGTACATAAATATATACATATATATGTCAATATATATATATATATATATATATATAGATATATATATATGTACATATATAGATCCATATGTAACTGCAATTCAGTTCAGTTTTTACAAGCATTTAAGCTCTTTATCCTTAAAAAGAAAAAAAAAGGAAAAAAGAAAACAATATATTTAACAAAAGAACATTTTCGTGGCATAATTTATCACTCCTTTAAAGCTGGATTATCACGTCAAGTATATAGAGAAGAAATTGTTCGTGATACTATTACATCACACATCAGAATACAATAAATGGTTGGTAAAATAAATTCTTACGTGAACGTACTTCACTTGCTGATAAATTTCGTTAAAGACGTCCAGTTATATTCAAGTTACGCAGAAGCTGTTCAAGCCGCGTGAAATCTAATTCAAAAATATGTGTAGGAGTAACATATAATTCCATTCATGCATTCGTAGATATTAACACTTCGAGAATTGTCATTAACATTTGAAAAGGGTTCGCATCCCAAATACCGCATGATTGAACATTCGAATGGATGACGTAGGAAGCAAGTAAAATACTTTGAGATACAATCAGAATGTTGGTACAAGTGCTGAAAGTTGGCTACACGCTCTCACGCTCAGTCCATCCAATCCAAGCTCGAAATTGAAGCCAATTCAAAAAAAGATTATCCTTTGATGCAGTGCGAGGAGGAATACTTAAATGATCGCGTTTTGTTGTTTTTCTTCTTGAAGGATTATCACTTTCCTGTAAAAACCATCACTCTTACCATAACAGATAGGGATTAGCGTAAAGGATAAAGATAAAGATCATATTGCCCGCGTTACTTCGCTTGATAGAGATAAAGCTTTACTTTCAAAAGTAACGAGCACGTCGTTGAATCCGTAGACTAGGAAAACTAAGAAAAGTAGTTTTTTCTGTTTGTCGATTTTTTCTTTTCTTTTTTTTTTTATTGAAGTATTTAGAAATCTCGAAGAATTCTTCTCGATGAATGTGTGTTCGTGGATCTCTTTGCCGCTTTCATTCCACAACATTTCGGTTTACACTAATAATGCTATTGTAACAACGACGACAACAAAAGTAATTACCGACAACTTTATTATTGTACGCGATACAAGCTTACACAGCGAATGACAACAAAATACTGTTGTCATGTAAAAGTAAAGATTTCCAAGCAAAATACATAAAAGCGCGACTTAGAATATGTTAAAATAAATTTGATATGAACAGGTACACTAGAAGTATATGTTGTTGTTTAATGACGGAATGACATACAGATAGATATCAACGTATACCGGCAACATGTGAAAACATTATTAGCAGAGAAGACCGACTTTCTTAACATTGCTCTTCCGACACTACCAATAATTACACCTCGTTTCCAAGTAAAGGTACACTTTTTATGGGACTCTATATTGGTGGGGTGGGGAGGGGGAGAGGGCTTCAGCTGACTTGATTCAAATTGGGCGAAATTAATACTTTTTGTCAGATGTAAGATCTTACTATTCTTCATCTGTTCACGTCATAAAGTACTTAAAATTGAACTTCGTTGCCAAAAAAACAGCTCCACCATTCATGAGAACCTTGATATGAGATGGGATCCAATTAACTTTCATATCACTATTATATAGTAATTTTTGTCGTAAAATATTACAAATTACTCTCTATTGTCATATAAAGGCTTACTTTCGTATGAAGGATTATATAGGAAGAGGGTCAAAGAAGAAGAACATTGGGCTGTCAGATCCGTACTTTTCACAATTTTTATTACTTAGTGAATGAGAATTGTTTCGTTCTCGCAGTAAAACGTCATACGCGGAACGGTCCAATCAATTTTCAATAACGTTCGTCCTTAGGTCAAAATATGTTCGTATAAGAGATTTTGTTAAAATATCACGAAAATTGTGACCTATACCTTGAATACAAACACATGGACTGACATTAGACGGGCAGATATAAGCTGAACTTGATTGAGAAGATGATTCCGAATAGGTTAGCATAACATGAACAGTGAGGCTATGTTAAGTCCTCTTTTGTGTGTTACACATACATCATCACAAACTTCATACACTCTCTACCACAAGTGGTGTATGGTATAAATATACACGTTTGAATAAGCCCTAGATAAGAAAACTCTTACTATGTTTTGAGTACAGTACTAAAAACTTTAGTCATGTAAGCGAACACAAAGTGTATGTAAATAAAATGAACGCAAATATTGAGAGCGGAAAAAAGAGAGGAAAGGTAATGAAAGAGAAAACAATAGTACACTCAACTAGATTAATGCAGGAACACAGGAATACTGTTTATGAGTATGTTATGAAGATTTGTGTGGGTTTTTTTTTTTTTTTCTTTTCCTTTTTTTTTTTTTTATTCAAAGTTAAAAACACAAGGCTATTATAGTCTATAAACAGATATGTGGATGCTCTTGTTTCAGCAGGTGGCTGTGGCTTGGTGTTCACCGCATATATACGTTCGCCACAAGTTATACAATTCTGTTTTCGCCTGAGATGATAAGTTAACATGTCGAGGTTTTAAAAATATGCGCTTCTCTATAGAAAGCTTAAACAAGATGAAGTTAATTTGAAATTTACAGCAAATTGTCACTTAATTTCATATTATAAATGCTAAAAAGGTTAAGAAATAATAAATAATGCATTATTTACACACCGCCAACTTAGTGATACAATTTTAAATGGGTAGAGATTGACACAGATACTGTTGCTATATAGACGACAGACAAATTAAAAAATTATTTAGAAAGCGAAAAGTGAAAATTGTTGACCCACTTCTCGGAGTTCAACACACGTCTCGCTGATGCCCAATATATACATGCACAAGTATAGCGTTCATACTATCTTTGTTGTGCATTATAATCGAATGAGAAGCTTTGATTGGATGCTGCGCTTAGCCCTACCGTTAAAAGTTGCGATACCAAGCAATTTCGAGAAGCAATCGCAACGTTTGCGATCTGTCATAGGTTTTGTTGCGATAAAAATATATTGGTCGCGTCACTTGTTCTTTCTCGGTCACTAAACCTAAGCAAGTGTTTACCTTATGTAAATATAGGTGATAGTGGGAGCGAGACAGGGACAGAGAAAGCGAGGGGGAAAGAGAAAAAATAGAGTGATAAAGAGAGGGAATGAGAGAAAGAGAGAGAGAGAGAGAGAGAGAGAGAGAGAGGAGGCACACGCATATGTGTGCCCAGGTCAATACAATAGCCTGAGGAAAGAAGAAAGAGCACAAAATAAAGTTTCTCCGTTTTTTGATTTATCTCCACAAATATTATTGCAATTTAACAGTCGTATATATAGGCATTTAATAGTCAGTTTCTCCATTCGATTACAAAAATTCAACTATAAAGTTTGTGATCAGAACTGAATCCGAGAAATCACCGAATTCAAGTGAATGGAACTCCGCATTGAATAAGTTACAGTGTTCAAAGGACTTCAAACCAAGCATCCTTGCGGTGCTCAGTTGCCGGTAACGTCTTGTAATGTTCCTCAATATATTTTATGTAGGATAATTTTAAAACCGAAGTAACGAAACTATTGTCCCCTTTGCACTTTGGCGAAAATAGAATTTAACCATCTCTTTTCATACCCATCACCGAAGGGTGAGAGGCATATTGATTTCGTTCAAACGTTTGCAATACCCAGAAAGAATCATTAGGGACGTCACAAAGTAAATATATTCTTGATTAACATCAAATTCTTAATCGATTTAAGTATGTCTGTCTGTCCATCTGTATAATGTCTGATGAGAACATTCTACTGGTCGCAAAAATGCATTTGAAATTTGCAAAAACATTGGAGGTTCTTGCAAGCGGGTTGGCATTGAAGACGGGCCAAGAAGGTCGAAAGACATATCCACGTAAGCTGAGAACACCTCTGCTTTCGAAAGGTATTATTAGAAATTGGTTTTTTGCTCATTATCACAAACTATAGCAGATAAATATACATATTTTATGGGCAATACTGTAGCACCTGTACAAAAATGGACAAAATAGACCACGCCTATCCAATATTATTGGGTATAAAAGGTTAATTTATTTTTCAATGTCTTTATAACGCACAGAAACAAGTTTTAAAAAGCATAAAGTATATAAATTCTTGGCTAGTTTCAAGTTTGGAATGTACGTTCGTCTGTTTATCTGTCTGTCTGCGCAACTGTGTAATATCTGTGGTAAACATTTTCTCGTTCGCGAAAATGGAGGTATCGACTATAAATTTGCAAAAGAATTTGGAAATAAGACTTCAACTCTTTCAAGGACACGCCTACAACGCCCACGCGTCTATACGAAAAAAACTTGTATTTTGAAAATAGAGAAAATCAGTCGCGCCTACTTCATATTATGAAGAGCATCAAAATTCTTTTCCTTTTTTTTGTCTTGTTTAGGATGATGGTAACGGGTATAAAGGATTCGATCACGACCGATTATAATTTTCTTACTTGTTATTTATAAAAATTGGTGAGCGCTATTGCAAGGTTTATATAGTTACAGACATTAAGCGCATTAGGGATAGAAGCAAGGTGTTCTAAGTAGATGGCAAAACCTGAGTTTGTACAAATGTACTACCGAGTTTCCTATCTGTACCGAAAACATGAAAAGCATCAAGAAAACTTGAAATGAACAATCATGGGACTTAACTTAGCTTCTAAAACATTATATAGTGATTACTAAATTTCGTTATAGCAAATATATCGAATTTTAGAACTAATAAATGATAGTTGTTGGGCGCAAAGTTTACTGAGGTTTTTTGAACGCATATAAAAAAATGGGATGGTAAGAGAATTTATATTGAAGCGTTTAACTGTCGGAAAAAATGCTTTGATTGAACGTCCTCATGACCCAAAAGCACTTCAATGTTTTCTGTAGGAACAAGACAATTGCTCAAGCGGCATAAGCTCATAGACTGAGTTTTGCACAAATAATAACACTTACGTTTATCTGTTAATATAGCCGATGTGCGAGCATAGAAATAAATAATGCTTGACGAGATAATCAAGCAATTATAGTAATATATTGTCGTAGCATGAATCAACGTTTGCAAAAGAGAAGCACACAATAAATTCATAGGAGGACATACGCATGTCCGATGACTAATGGCGATGAAGTCATCGATCAAAGCTCGAGCGTACGAGAAATGGTAGATGGTGAACAATTATTTGAATTATTTGATTGAAAAATGATGATGAGTTTAAAAAACTTTTGGGGCAATGAACTCAAAGCCAGCCCTTTAAAAAAAATAAAACAAAAATGAATTCATCTAAAGGCCAACAAGGTTGTACAATTGCGCGCAAATCTCGTGAACTTAATCAATTCAATTCATTATATTTTCTAAGCTTCTCCCTATCGAATTCAACTTAAAATATCGGCTCACTGGAATGCCACTTAATTACTTACATCTCTACCCTTGGTAATGAAAATAATATCGAACATCATCAGAGCTATTTCTAATAAGCATGCATGCATGCATACATACATACATGCAAGTAATATTGCTCCGTCATTCTTAGTCATATATAATAAATCAATCTGTTGGTTTTAATAGGTTGATTTCAATTATACTCTATTAAACACTTTCCAATTCGCACACATGCACATATAACTGCGGAGAGGTAAACTTTGAACGAGGTAAATATATGTAATTTTAGCTTAACAAAATTTATGCTTATGTATGCTGATGAGCCATTGTAAATATTTAATGATTCTGAAAATGAATAAATAGCGTATTTTCGCTTTTTGTGTTTTTCTTTTGATAATCCACTGATTACTGAATTGCATTAGAGACTACTTTTCAAATTATGTTTGTGTTCAGTTAATTGCAAAATTTTTATTATATTGATTGCATGAATAAATGAATAATGCTGGGAACTGCATACTGCTCGAGAAAAACGATAGAACGATACGTATAAAGATAGCGAAAGAGCTTAGCATTTTCATGATAAAAATTATAGAAAAACCAATAAGACCTTTAGAAACAAAGAACTTGAATAACGAGCTAAAACTGAATTTTTTTATCCTCATCATATTTGTCGTACATAACAATAAGATATATAAAGATATATGTACGATGTTTGCCAACATGTATATGCGCCGCATATCGCATCGTATATATCATATATTATTTCAGATCACATTTTTTTACAATTCTGCACATTTGCACAGTCCACTTTATTTATATGGGGTTTTTGGGAATTTGCGAGCAACGCTTGGAGCAGTTTAGCTGATATCGTACGACGTGAGAGTGACTTTAAAATAAAAATGAAAAGTAGCTTTGTTTCTTCCAAACAAAGCTTATCATCAGCCATGCAGTCAAGCTAAACGGCTTAGCCGAGAATTTCGCTACTCAAGCAAACTACGAATATATGCAATGTCGTGTTCTTGTATATGTTTCTTTACACACTAAATATTTCCTAAAAGTGTGATATACGTATATGTTGTGTACAAGAAATTGAAACGAAATAATAAAACAGCCGAATTTTTAATACTCTATATCTCTCCGCTTAAAATGATATGAACAATTAACTAAAATGACGATAGTCCACCAAGGTAACCCACATTGTTAAGTTTCGTATCTTTTCTAAAATTGCCTTTGCTGAGTTATGATTTATCGCAAAATAAAAAACAAACATGTAAAATAGGTATAAAAATTAAATAATAGAAGCAATCGTGCACATATAAAACAAACTAAGCCTTTAATTACGATCGCAAACCTGAAAAAGCCAAGTTATTGCTACTAAATCTCATGCCAAATTACAGTACAAACACTGAGAGAATGTGTTATAGCAACTTCAGAGACATTAAGCAATTACAGAATTTTCAATATCGGGCGAAAAATGTTGAAACCTTTCAGAGAAATCCAATTTGATTATCATGGCCTGGGTTCATCACCGCCAAACTCACCACAATATTGCTCTTTCCATATACATAAGACATAAGACACTAAATGCAAAATGTTGCAAAAATGTGGCAACAATGTAGCTAATGCATAATGTTTTTGTTGCTAATGAAATAGTTGATCTTATATACATAATGTTTTTGTCTTTGCTCCGTATGTATCTCTAAGATTGCGGGCATATGTTTACAGTAGTAGAATGTTTTGTATACCACTGTGTACGCGGGTGTTCTAGTGTGTTGTTGCTTGTAGTTGCTGAAGAACTTATATGCATGCTTTCGAGTTATCGCCATTTTCCTAAATATCAATCAATATAAATTTTTTATTTATACAATAATTTTGTACAATTTTCCGCACCACTCTTGTGGTATTGTACCAGGCGCAGCTTTCCCGAAAACTTTCCAAACCTACATGAATGAATATAATATATATATATATATAAATAAATATAATCTTTAAATTTTACAATCACTTCAGTATCTTATGTATGTAGGGAGGGCATATTTGGGGCGATTTTGGCAGTGATAGAGCCTGTACATGGTAATTAAATAGGTTTTTGGCGTTCTTTAAGACAGAAACTGCAGAAAACTGCATTTCAATAAATTCTTTAAAATTTTTTCTAACGCACTTTCCATCTTTTAGCAAAGACAAAGGTATGGGCTACGTACAGTGAGCTAACTTCACAACAGTAATTAATGTAGTGCCTACATATATGAAGAGGATATAGATTGGGGATTTAGGTGATGGATGATGAAGCCTGAAGGTTGGTCCGTTAACTTTCGGCCTCTGTTAAAACTCAAATTGTATTAAGTCTATAAATATTTCTTATTCTATTTTCTATATTGAAATGTTTTTCCATGTTTAGGCGTTCACTTTAAGGTAAAGAGTAATAACACATTTTGTTTTTGCATTTTTCATAGCATAAAGCATAATTTCTCATTTTATTTATGTTTGTATTTTCCATGAGAACGTATGTGTGTAGGTATGGAGAAGAAGAAGAAACATAGTCCTAGGCAGCCCAAATTTATCACCACAAACAATGAGTTTATGTATCAAGTCATTGTTTGTTACTACATTTTTTGCATGAACATTTACATAATAAGAGATTCGGAAAATAATCTCATTCCATTCAAGTTTTTTCTATTATATGAGTATGTTAAAATCCTGATTTCCGTTCGATTTATTTCGAGAAATATTTAAAATCACAGAATAAAAGAAGATTGGACCAAATGGGTCAGTACACATTAAATTTCATAATAATGCTTTAAAAAGTAAAAAACTATTAGAAAATTGTTTTAAATTGATCATTATGATGAAAGGTGGCTCTGTTTTTAAGCCTTCTGATTGTTACATAAGCCCTTACTTCAAATTTCATAAAAATCCTTTCATTATATTTTACGATTCGAAACAAAACGCAATCAGTTCTTTTGTTTGTAATCATTGTTAAGAAGACGGACAGATAGATACACACACACACACACATACACAAATACACGCTGTAACTGCAGTATTGCATGTTCTACATTAGATGCCTTATTAAGTTACAGATGTAAAGCGTAGTAAATGGAAAAAAGTAATTGCAAGGAAGAGGTGACCGGTATAATCAATATAATCGAGACATAATTTCATAGCTCATTCTATAAACTGAATAGTGAACTGAATTGTTGTCATTCGTTTTGTCTTTACGCTTAAGAGTAATCGGAGAATAAACCATCCAATATCAATGCGCTGATATGATCTTTTGACAGATTTAGATGATTAGTCAAATTGGTTGCATTGAAATACTCACAAAAGGTTTAAAATTAACTGTTATGTTCAGGTCAAGTTTGCTGAGTGCAACATAATTGTGATTGGTATCGACAAATGGATGGAAACACAGTTGGATTGCTTTGATTCTTCATAAATTCCCTGAAATTGGCTGTTACGTAGAAAATACAAGAATGATGGCCAGAACTTTGCTCTAAGTATTTTGTGTGCGTGTGTGTTGGATTGTAGTAAATCCATTCTCTATTTTTCTCAATAGAAATTCAAAAGAAAAAGCTTAATTAAGTATTATTAGTTATTTTATTTATGTTGCTGTGTTGCTGTGTGCAAAGCATTGATACACGTTTGCCCTGGCAAATATCGACGATGTCCGACAATGAATTTGAAAATTGACCCACACAACTAAGAAGGTAGTTAGTTGAATACGCGGACGTGAAGACTTTAAACACAGCCAACGAATGAATATTAATAAGGCACAACATTGCGTGTTGTGTAAAATTGAAAGCAATTGTTAATTAGTGCGGTCGTATGTAACACGCAGAAGTTAAGCAGAAGTTAGACCCACATTTTATTGTATTGATCGATTTAGAATCACAATTGAAATTGATCTAAACCTGTCTGTCCGTCTTTCCGTTTGCCCATATAAATTTGTGTTCAAGCTGCAGGTCGTAATTCTTGAGATATTTTGATGAAATTTAGTACTCCGACGTGTTTTCGCCCAACGACGCACGCTATTGAAAATGGTACGACTCGGTCCACATTTTCCACCACTTCAACGTCCTATTCTGAAAAGTCGTTATATGGAGAAAGTGCAATTTTCAAAATATCTCACCAAAAGTGACTAAGTAGTAGTATTGGTATGAAAACTTTGGACTAAGTAGAGCGACTTTTGAACCCCCTCATATAATGGAAACTGAAGTTCATACGGCGAAAACGTGGAATTTTCAATGCTTCATGAGGGAAAATTATTATATTAAGTATACCAAATTTGGGCCATCTCAGCCTATTTTGAGCATCCTACGCTAATAAGGATTTTTACGAAAATTTATCCTTTGTAGAGCAGAAAAGTCGAAGCTTCAATATGTGATGATGAAAGTTGACCCTTAATAGTAATTCCATGCAAAAATAAGCATTTTGTTAGACAATGCGGTGTAGGGTACTTAATGGTTCCCCTTGCCCGACTTGCCTTTTATTAGTGTTTATTACTGATGGAATTTAAATTCTTTTACAATTTTAAAATACCAGATGAATATCTTATGTATTCTTATATGTTTCAAGCATAAAACGATTTGCCTAAATGATTATGACTTATGACTTATGTTCAATGTTACAACCGATCGATCCAATGATCGATCAAAGAAAAATGTTTCGTATTAAATTCACACAAACGTATCATCTTTTACCTTTTTTTTTTTTTTAAATTTTTTCTTCACTTGCATATATCATAGTCATATACTAAAGCGTAGCATTGCAATAAATTACCATAAATATCGTATATAGCTATGTGTTTAGTTTGAATCTCTATGAGAAAGCGTGAAAGTCTACTTTCGCTGTTACGTTTGTCAAATGAAATTTTATTTTCGAATAATCTAACGAAATGGTTGATGCGATAACAAACGAACAACGCACACATATGTATGCATATGAATATATAATATATTTTAAATCTCATCTCCCAGGTTTATGCACACTTTTGAGTGTTTGCCTTACTATTTTCCACACACAAATGTCGATGTACATGGTTTTATTTAAGAGCAGCCATAGCGCTTGTATAAGAAATATGCTCATAATGCCGTACTCTTAGCACGGTATATATTAGATTTATCAAGTATTTCTTACTTATAGTATAAGACTAAAGACTCCGTATACAAAAAAATATACAAATAATCTGTCCATCTGTCCAAAAGTACGCTTACGAGTTGAAAATTTTATTACGAGCTCTGAATATCGTTTATTTACAGATGTGGCTTAGAAATCCGCGAATGCTTTTTTTTCTTAACGCGCCGCTTCCCTACGCAGAGAGAAAGAGATAGATAGATAGATAGATAAATAGAGAGCGAGAGAGAAAGAGTATAATTTTTGCGTGGCTGTTTAGGTTTAACTGAATGAATGACGTCCCACTTATCCAATTTCATAAATATCGTATATTATGTAATGCAAATGTCGTATATACGTACAATAGATTATTGATTCATCCGAATATCGTAGGTTTATATGTGTCATACATAAAATACAATAATCATAATTTAATGAAAACTTTTTCGCCTCTTAATAGAAGATAGCTCAAAAAAAATCGATTTGAGTTGAATGCAATTTTGCTCTTGTTCTTCATTATTTTGAATTTTTGCTAGCAATCAAAAGGTGAAAATAAATTCATAGAATTTTTCTGATGAATCTTTTTTCTTTTTTTTTTTTTTTTTTTTTTTTGACAAGGAAGGGAGAATTTTATGATTTATGCAATAATCGAGAAAGCAAACAGAGAGATGGATAACAGATTTGCATTTTAAAGCATATGTTTGCGATCTTATGATACAATTCTGACGCTTAATATTTTTATGCAATAGAGAATTTGACAATATTTACGTACATATTTAAATTCACACAGTGCTGGACAAAAGAAAACAAAAAACAAAAAAAAAAAAAACAAAAAGAGAAGAAAAACAATGATGTCAAACTATATCATGCTTTTCATGGACACACTTCATACATAATTTAAAGAGGCGTGCACTTATTCATGAAAGAAGTTAATTAATTATTAATTATTGTAGCTTTGAATTTTATAAGTATAAATTGAATCACTAATTAATGGCTTAATAAAACAGTAACATAATCATTGTGTGAAGATAAAAATTCTTATAATAAGTTGAACAAGTGAGTATTATTTCGAAAGTCTTATAAGATTTTATAAGAAAATTAAATTTAATTTTCATTTTCCGTTCAATTTATAATTTAATCATTTATTTCTTTGCCTTTTATTGCCCGATCGTACGATCTCTTTCTTAAAATCATGGCTCACTTGAGAATAGGAAATTCCATTACGCTTCTCTAGCTGCTCCGCTCCCCTACCGCTAACTTTGTAAAGATTTTCACCCTATGAAAAATAAGTATAAGCGATAACATTTTCTCTATTAATTTTATTTATATAAAATGCGATCTTTGCTTAGCTCGTTAATACCAGTATTCTTTATGTATTCAACTGCCAATCGGTTCGCTCATATAATGAACTGAAAAGATACGTTTCTTAAGACGACGTAAGTCTGATATCGCTATTGCCTTTCTCTATACCGAAAGTGAAAACGATTTTCCTTTGTCTGCGTTTGCCGTGAACAGAGAAGTGAAATTATTCTCAAGAAGTTTTAGTAGTTAAGAAAAGATTTTTGATAAAACCAAGCCTTTAATACTCTACAAGATATGTCCTAAAGTAAGGCCGAGTTTTTCCAAATGGGAATTAGCAATCGACTTGGGTATATGTTGGCATATAGCATGATTTAAAGTTGCCAGCTACTGATGGCTATTCGATTTGAAAAGGTACATAAACGTACTTAAACGTAAGCATCTCTCCATATTCGCCCCATTAGGCATTAAGCGATTTCTAGCTGTTCGCAAATATGCTTTTATCAAATAAACGATCACGTTGCTGCATTCACATGATGGCCATTGAAAACGCGTTGCACCTATGCAAAAAAGATATTTGCAATAGTATAAGTTGACTTGTACATATCCGATTGCCATACAAATACAAATCTGCCGGAACAGCAATGAAGAACAGCTTTGCGAACTCAGGCAGCCATCAACACGTAACAGCACTGCATGCAATACGCTTTTATGAAAAACTCTTGTTTTTTATAAACAAAAAAGAAAAAAACAACAAAAAAAGAAAAAATTCTGTTGAACTAGTATAATGATAATTGACCTTGAAAAGTAACCTTAAATAGAGAGATTAATCTATGTAATCAACACAATTAGTATACATTCTGTTTTATCCGTTTATTTAAAGTCAAAGCCTAGAACTTCGCTATTAATATTTGAAAATTAATATTTAAGTAACTTTCGTACTTTAGTGTATGTAAACATATCCGTATGTAAATATATTCTTATGGACATCTATGTTGATTAGTAGTTGTGTGTTTGGCAGCTGTCTTTACAAAGGCAAATTTATAATCGCATAATAAAGTTTTTAAGTTGATGGCATTATATACATGACGATAAATAAATATCATATATATATATGTATACTTATGATGTTAGATGTACTTACAAATTCTCTGTACTTTTGATGAAATTCAAATTTATTTAAAACATTTCTCGTATCATATTCGAAAACTTAATAATAAAAGTATTATCACTGTTACTATCGATGCTCTTTTATTACTTACCGGGTAGGTTAGGGATGAAATTTTACGGTCCCGAGGTGCGATAGTCATCGATCTCTTTTCGCATATCTTCGACTTTTATGAGCCACTGATTGGCTGAATTCATTGCGCGTCGATCTGAACAAGAAAGCCAAGTCTGGAGAATAAGTCGCAATTGGGCGAAGTTCTTAACCCAAGTTGGTTGGAAACTATTTTTCTTCCTTCCGCATCTTCCTCATTTCATGCAATCGGATTGAATTTGTTTGTCGATTTATTCCTATTTCCGTGCAATACGCTTTGTTTGAGTTTGTGCTGGATATTTGTCTAATAAACTTTGCATTTCCTCATCCAGCACCGTTCATGAGCCGTTCGGAACGTTCGTCTTCTTTAAGACTGTAACTTTTCTCACGAAATCTCGCAAAACTAATCTCTAACTTTTTCAAAACTTATTGCATTTTCACCCCAAGTTAACTCAGAATTACATGCACTGCCGTAAATGCTATTAGTTGATATCCATCTCTTGACACCTTGACGCACATTGAATGACAACTTCGAACCAACTACAATTTATATTGCACAGATACTTATGTATGAACTATGTATACCGAAAATGGCGGAAGATATGAATGTGTTCGGTATGTTTTCTAATGGAATCAATTTCGAAATTTAGAAGAAGAATTTATTTTCACCCCTATATTGCGAGGTACATATATCTGTGCGTGCGTGCGTGTGCATATATGCATATATATATATACATAATAATTAATTTTAAAAATAAAAATCAGATGTACATATTTTTGAATTAAGAATATTAAAACTATCCAGACTATGAATTAAGAAAAATAATCAAAAAAAAATATAAGCAAATAACAGAACATACCAGCTTTGGAAAAAATTTTTAATTCTCATTAGTGTAAAGGAGATCGAATATCAATCCATTGCAAAGACAGTCGGACATTAACAAAATGAAAACGTTTCGTTGATCACTAACATGAATTGTACTTGTAGAAGATGAAAACGAAAATCAAGGACCACGAGTTTTTAATTTATTATATACTATAATGTGTAATTAAAATTATTACATAACAAATATATAATAATTATTATATAACATTTATTTGAATATTAGTTGTGAGGTGTATTTTAATTATTTCACATCTAAGTGCATGCTTATCCAAGTTAAATTTCCGAAGACTTAAATTCTAAAATCGAATTACTTGACCTTCTTTGTTAGGCTTCACTGTCGCACACCACACACGTTTTTTAGGCATTTATCACTTTATCATATTTTGTATCTGCTCTATAATTAGTTTGTTTTTTATGAAATTTTATTTCTTCTTGTCAATACACTGTGACGCAAGTTCTTAAGAAAGTTTTAATTAAAGCGATACTTCGATTACTTTATTATTATGTTCGTGTGCAAATGTAGAAGTCGACAAAATTGTTGAAAAGAACATGAAATGAAGAAGAATGAGAAGAGAAATCAGTTTGCTGGTCAAGTTGCTGGTAAATTGTCGAAAAGAAGATGAAATGAAGAAGAATGAGAAGAGAAATCAGTTTGCTGGTCAAGTATTGGTTGGCATTTTTTATATGCAAATCTTATGTTTGCATGTATTTTGATCAGCGCGATATATTGACGAAAATGACAAACCTATGCAAAGTGTTGTTGTACACAATGGTTAAATTCGATCATTTTAAACTTTCTCTTCATAAAAAAATAGTTTTCCATTTAGTATTATTGAGGTGTTCAGTGTGTGCAGATGCTAATCATGGAACGCTCATAATTGCATTTTCTGCGTTCATTTCCTTTGGTTGTTTGATTTCAAGAAATCTGTTGTCGAAGTCCGTCGAAAACTTTGAGGCGCATGCTTTTCCATCATATCCCAATTAATGGTTTTGATGTCAATGACAAAAAACGCCCTGGAGGGCAAAAAAAGTTCAAAGGCAATGAATTGGCAGACGTATTGGACGAAAGCTCCCAAGCTCCCAGCTCAAACTCTCAAAAACCTTTCAAAAAGCTTAGCAGTTGAAGTATTAACTGTATCTGGGCGTTTAGATGCGATGGGAAAGATCGGACCGTATGGAAAACGCCTACCGTAGAAATTGACCCGTAATGCCATTTCGAACCGTTTCAACTTCGCGGTTTCGTTGCCTGCCAGAGAAAAAGTGGGTCTATTACGACAATTCCAAGTCATTAGGTTAGTCCAGGAACAGCCATCCACATCATGGCCATAAAGTTTTGCTGTGCATATGGTGGGATCAGTTAGACGTAGTGCATTACGAGCTACTAAAACCGATGCAGATGTCTGCCGAAGTCAATTGAACAAATTGAATGAATGAACAGACGCAAAGTCCTCCCATGGGAAGCTCTTACTACACACAACACGCCTTCCACTTATCACTTGTCCATGACTTGGCTGGCACACGGTTTCGAAACGTTGAAGAAGTGAGAAAATGAGTCGATGATTGAATCGTTGCCAAAGTAGTCTCGTTCTTTCGACACGGTATCGTCATATTCCTAGAAATATAGGGAGAAAAGTTTTAGAAGCTAATGGGAAATATTTTGATTAATATATATTGTAGCAATTTTTCGCAATAAATATATGGTGTGTTAGTGGCATATAGAAATTGAAACATAAACAAATGCAAACAAAACACGATATGCGAAACTATGCTTTTGTACCTTACATACATTAAGTTATTTGGGGATGTATATAACACCCAGAAGGACTTGAGATAGTTTCAGCTTTTCTTAAACCGGTCGATTCAGAAAACCTTTCTGTCTGTCCGTCTGGCCGCCTGACATCTGTCCCTGTATATTTGGGTTCAACGTACAAGTCGCACTTTTCGAGATATGTTGATGAAATTTGGTATACTAACGTGTTTTGTTCGAACGAGGAACACTATTAGGAAAGCTTAGGTTGGGACCACTTTTTCGGTCACTTACGTCGTTATATGAATAATTATATGTTTAATGGTGCATTGTGTTTTTACTTGCTCCACGAGTATATATGTAGATATATACATATAATAGAAAAAATGATTAATGCCTTCAGATCAAAGAATACATGCAATTTTGCACTGGAAATTGCACTGAAGCGTGATGTATGAACATCAAAATTTGAAATTTTCAAAATGTGATTTGTTGTTGCTGTAAATGGTAAATAAAATCTACTTGCTGACGTCAATCAATTTGGTTTGCTTTTTCCTTTTAAATATAGCCACAATTGCAAGCTAGGAACGCAAGCAAGGGAACGCATAAACATAGACAATTACTATTCTATTAACTAGCGCTAATACATCTAAGCGCACATCTTTTGAATGCATTCTGTTAGCGCGGACATGCGTTCGTGATACTTACCATTATGCGTATACGTCGCACAAACTTTGATTCTGTTCTTTTTGCTCTCCTGCTTTCTTTCGTAGTGTTTGTTCAAGCAACCATACAATAATTTTGTTACGGGAACATTGCAACTGAAATATTCCATCTTCCATATGGAAGGGTACATGTCTGATTCTGTTAAGCGCTTTAAGTGTAATAGATTTTAATTTGTTACTTATTGTTTTACGATTGTGTGACCCTGAAAATATTTAAATTTTATCACACATCAATCGCTTTTATCTATAACCATAGACATGTTAATCATAAATATGTTCGTGATGTTAATACATTTCATGTTTTGTAGCTTGAAGTCGATATATGTCAGCGACATATAGACAAACGCATCTCTTGATGAAAATGTATCCATTATTAACGGCTATAGTTGATGTTGTTTCTTTAGTTTATCTCCGGTAGAAGTGAACACGTGTATCAGTGAACAAGATGATGTGGCTTCCAATTAAATTGCAAATGGAAACTTCCTACATGAAAATCGTTGCAGATGTGCATTTACGACAAATTGTGTAAAATAATCCGCATTTTGTAATCCAGTTAAAGATAGCAAAACTTTGGTCTCGTTTGATTAAAGCGAATCGTCGTTTTATAGAGCTTTCGCACTCGGGAGGGTGGTGTTAGTATTTTCAAGTCAAATGATTTCACTTCAAATCATTGACATTTAGATTGCAGGCAAACGCATTAAGTGATTGATTTCGACTTAAAGACATATCGTTTTCACTTACATATAAGCACATGATGAAAAAATGGAAACACGCAAAGAAAAATAAATAAATAGATAAATAAATGAATTGACCACATTGATCATTTAAGAAATACGCAACATATATAAGGTGCTGGCTGTTTTCACAATTTTGTGCGAATGAAAAAGATGATGTAAGGTTTTTTTCATACAATCTTTTCACTTTCAGTCGCTTTGCTAGCTGTGAGCGCATTCACATAACATATATGTGTGCTGCTTTTTTGTGTTGGTGGGTAAAAAAGCAAGTGTTAACATATATAATATTGCGGCAATACCTTATTATCGCACAAGAGCAGTGAGCACTTAAATCCATTGATTTTAACGTAATTTCTTGGATTTTCTTTCTTTTCTTGCAATTAAGTTTTTTTGGTTCTTTAAAATGATTGATATTTCAGTTTGGAAAAATTTGATTTTTTTTCGAATCCGAAATCATCGAATCAACTTTAGTGTAAATTGCACAAACTTGAAACTCTTTTGTTTGTGGTAAGAGAGATCATAGATACATAGATATGCACAGATATATTTCATAACTTGTGAACCCTTAAGTCCATTAAATAGGTTATATAAGTATAACTACCCAAATATTTTGAGTAGTGACTGCATTTTAAAGCCAACGCATAACCGTTGAAAAGAGTGATCTTGAGCTGCAATCGAAATACGTACCGAATACTTAAGTATGAACAATTGTTCGTCATGTCTTCGAAATTTATTCTATGCTATGCTATGTGTCTTTAATCGATCAGGTGAATATCCCACATTAAGTGATGTATTGATTAATTAAACTTGCTCAAGCTGCCAAAGGTGGAAAAACTAAAACAAAATTTGCATAGTTTAGGCCTAGGAAGTTGAAAGAGACAATATTAGCGGAGTTAATGTTGTTTGAAGCAATTGTCTTTATGTATAACGCAACCAGAAATATGTAACCGAATAAAATTTATTTTGGAATTTATTAGAGAAGATTAGTCTCAAAGCAGTCAATCATTTCAGGTTGTGTGTATATAAGTTACGTTACTTTAGTGCGAATGTAACGCTTTTCGATTTGTGTACCCAATAGCACTTCTACAAGGTTACAAGGGTATAACAAATTTGTGTGGATGTATGCGACACCCAGAAAAACTTGAGATAGATCCATCTTTCATTGTACTAAACAATTCAGAATCACCATTTCAATCGATCCATTTGTCCGTCTATACGTCTTGTTTTCTTGCGCCCAACGTACAGGCCGCCATTTTTGAGATATTCGGATAAGATTTGGTACACCAATATGGTTTACCTCAAGGCTGAATACTGTTGAAAAGGGTTCGGATCGGACCACTTTTCCTAACACTTCCCATATAATGCCCTATTTCGCAAAGTCGTATAATTTTACGGTGGTGGAAAGTCTTTAATGGTAGGCCGTGGCCCACCATAGTATTTTTATTAGTTTTCTTCGGTTTCTACGCAACGCTAAAGGGATCAGATTAAAAACAACAAATGCAATTAAAAATTTTTGGAAGAAAATAATGTGAACATAATTTTTCTCTTTTTTATTTACTATATATGCTTTTATGCATGCGCATATGCCAAATAAATTCTTTTTTAAATTAACATATTCATAAAATTCATTATTTATGAAGCAATTACAACTTTTTAACACTATTCTAACCTTTAGGTAAATACTATTTTACATAAATTAGTAAGTTTTTATCATACATGAAAGTGAGTTAAAAAAGTAAAATTTTCTATCAAGTTGACACTCGTACGTGTACTTTGTATGTTTTGCGAGTGTGCCGTTAGAAAAATAATCATCATTTCATTTACGTTGCTTTTCTAGTTAGATGTTGACCGATATTTATTTTTACTTCGCATCGATTTAATTTTTCTCTTTGGCTACTATTTTTACACACAGTAACATATAGTTACCCGAACTGAGATCATAGTTAAGGATTTACGTTATTGTAAAATTTCCAAAAAAAAAAAAAAAAAAAAAAAAAGCCTTTTTTTTGGTAATTCAAAGCACCTAGAACTTTGTAGAATATGTTGGAAAAAATTCGTGCTTCGCAAAAAGTTGTTTTGCTTGAAATTTTGGTGCTTTTTCCGGGAGAGATCATCTGATTTTTAGCATTTCTAATACGCTAACAGATCTCTTTTGAAGGTATGTATGTATGTTCATTTAAAATCGTTTCCGAACGAAGAAACGTTCCTTGCAGCTTCACTGAGACAATCATTGTGCCGATATGAGGTTGAGAGCGACTCGAAAACTCCTAATGAGAGAGAGATTTTTGTAGTTCGGAGATTACACACTAATGCGCGAATGTCTCGAAACACGGGTTTTTAAAACGAGAAGCGGCATAGCTTGAACAATTTTCAAATTTTTTATCCCAATTTTCGAACATTATAATATTGTTTCGTGAAGTACGTAGGACCTTTTCGATAACTTAACTTCAAGGATTTTTATTTAGGAAAGTAGTGTTCATAAAACAACGGTAGGATGTAAGCTGAATATTGGAATGTCATGAAATTTTAGCCAGCATCGTTTGAAAGTTGACGCCATTCAGAAATCTTATGGGTCTGTTACCAGTTATGCTACATATATGTGTCACATGGAAGACTTATTGGCTTTTGTCTTTTTATACCTTACACCACATGTGGCACAGGGATATTAATTTTATGCGGACACCTAGAAGGGCTTCTTCAGTCCATCTTAAAGCCATCTCTTATTATACCGATCGATTCAGAAAATGATGTGCGTCTGATGTCCTACCTATAAGCCTACAAAGCCCTAATGTGTTCTGATTCAAAGACAAACGCTATTGAAAATGGCTCGAATAGATCCACCTTTCTAATCACTCGACATACAACGCGTTATCTTGAAAAATTGTCGTATGGGAAAAGAATGCACCAAACTCGCTCTGTCATAATCTTTGGACATGACAAATAGGTATGAAAAATTTGATTCGGCTGAGGTGATTTTTTAAACCTTCTTTTATATAACCGTTCCTACGAAAACTGAATAAAAACTGAACTTTATGTGGGGGAAAAAGTGTAATTTTAAATATTTCACTGACATGGAAATCACACTTACGGAATTTGGACCACATAGGTGTATTTTCTTGGAAACCACCGGATATAAGCATTCTCAGGAAATGTAACTCTTCGTATGCCAAAGAGACCTAATTGTCAACGCAATCAAGTGGACGAAATATGAATCACGTGGGTCATGAATAGCAAGCACTTTAGAAAGAGATTTAATTTTTCATATTTTATGATGAAAATTGGTTCATAGTACTAACCTAGCGAAATAATTAAAGGCAGGGAATTTAAATCACATAGATCTATTTTTTAGACCCTAACATACATAGGGATTATCATGAGAAGCAGGACAGTCTAACTTCTAGTTTTTTATGGTGGGAACAGAAAACTAATAAATTTTTTAAATTTTTTTGGACTACGTGATGTGATCATTTAGGCATCGTCCAATATGTGGGCTTTCATAAAAAGTATGCCTGTAATATTTGTTGTGTTATTATCAAAAAGAGTGATTAACTGTACTAGATGACGTTGTCCAGGTCCTTGCTCGACTGCTTGTTAGTATTTAGGTTCTTGCGTCTTTTTCTTCTCCGCGAACTGAGTCTAATTTTTTAAGGATTTTTTGGAAAAATCAAATGCAAACAATGCTGTCTTTCCTTCAGCTTCCGTGTTGTTTCGCTACATCACGCAATTTTCTGTATACAACAACAACAAAGTAAAATGTTTCTTCATACGAAAATCTAGTGAGGATAGTAACAATTTTTTTTAGAAGTTTATTTAAAGCAAAAAAAAAAAACAAAAAACCAAGAAATACTGATCATAAAATTCCCTAAAACTTAATTTGAAGTGAAGGTTTGGGTTTCTTAATCCAACTGTGCTTTCAAGATCAAAATCGTATTGTATTTTCTAATTGTATTCCGTAAGTTTTACAATTCTATCATAGAAAGGAATATGCCTGACTGACGTTTGGACATTGTTTACTTTTTTTATTTTTTTTATCGAAATACCGATTTTTGTATTGGAATATTTTGTGCATCTCTTGAAGAAAATAATCCCCTCAGATTGCACTTAATTTTCATCTTCAATTAACTGAACAAAGTTGTTCCCTTTTTGTTATGAAGTCAATCCACAAATTATTCACGAAATACAGGCCTTACAGTCCGTGGTAACGGCTACACATATAAGATACAAAAAGATGGGAAGCGTTATGGATCGATGTTAACAAAGCTTTTATGCCCTAATTCAGCAGATGTTGATGACCGTATGGCAAACAACATCTTAATCAATTCGTTTATTGCATGAAAAGCTTGTTGATGCAACATTTCCAAAAAATTCCGACCTCGACGACAGTTTCTCTTAAAGCATTAAAAATGAATATTGAACGCGTCATTGATGATATTAGGTGAGAAAATTAGTCTTATTGCGTTTGCTACTCTAAGAGAAAGAGCAGAAGCCATTTAACCGATATTGCATTTAAAACTTAATTGTATTGTAATGAAATCGCCAAAAAAATTCTTTTTATTCGCATTTTTCAAATGAATTGTTATTCTGTTAGCTCCCTGAAGCATATGACGGCAGCAGATTTTAAGATTATATCCAATATTTGTAGCAAAGTAATCGTAGATAATGATTTAGTGAAAGTTTAAAATTCCATTTCCATTTGAATTCGTCTGCTGAAGTCAATTTATCAAATTATGAGTATTAAGTATGGTTAACTATTATAATTAATTAATACAATTTAAGCTTGAGCTCCAAATTATTTTCAATTTCATATATATATATATATACATATATATATATATATATATATATATATATGCATAGTTTCTTTTCTTACATTGCTTTTAATCGCAAATACATTTTCTCATAAATTGCTCTTAAATACAAATACATATGTAGATGTGTGTTTGTTTTTATGCATCTACTTTTCATTCACCATCAATGTTGTGCGTGTGTTTGCGTGTGTGTGTGTGTGTGTGTGTGTGTGTGTGTGCATTGTGTACGAATAACTGCTTGAAAATGTTGCTTGGCTTTGAGGTAAATAAAAAATTTCGAATGTATATCACATAAAAAACATATATAGTTAGTTGTTGTGTTTATATCAACTCAACACAAATTGCCTTTGACTTTCTGTCTCTCGTGCATTCGATTCGTACGCGTTTATATACGCAAATTTACATATATACGCGTATTAATTTTAACTATATATGTATGATAATATATATATATATATATATATATATATATATACATATATGTATGTATTATATGTGTGAGATAAATACGTTTGAGGCTTTATGGTTCTTTTCTGTTCATATCATTTTGTGACTTAAACGTTTGCACGATGTATTTTTATGTAGACATTGTAGTGCTTTAGCATTGCGTTGTGGTTGTTTTCTCAATTTTCAAGTGCTTTATTTGTTGTTGTTATTGTTGTTTTTTTTTTTTTTTTTTTTTTTTTTTTTTAAGTAAACTTACCAGTTGCTCTCAACTGGTGGTCCATTGAATAAGCATTGATTTTTAACATGAAGTACTTATTTTCACTTGAATCGATAATAATTATAATTTATATGGAAAAAAAAAAAAAAAAACAATGAATGAAAATTTCAAATAATTTTTGTAAACATTATGCCATTGAATGTGATCTGAAAATCTGAAGATCTACTCATGCCTGTTGTTATGTGAAGACGAAGTAAGTGGAAAAAATTTCAACAAGATTATTCATTAAATGAAAAGAATAAGAAGAAGAAGAAGAAGAACAAATGAAAAATTTAAAATGAAAAAAGAAAAAGTAAAGTACGTTTTCATCGGGAATATTATTCAATAAAGATGGTCTCGAAAGAGTTGTACATTTTTAACGATGCCTTTACAATGTTTTTAGATCCTTTGCGCACTTATTGTGCTACTTTATATTTGATGGGAATGCAAGATGTATGCGCGTGCAATAAGAAAACCCAGGTAGTGCAGGATTACCATAAACAAAAGAATTTATAAACCGAACATATTTACTTAATTTTAATTTTACAAGGGAGCAACAAAAATAATAACACGAAACTGCTTTGCTATTTAAGGTAGAAGCTTTATGCGAGAGAGTTATTGCGAAAGGGGAAATTTAAAAAAAAATAGTTTTGAGAGAAGAGCGAATTCGTTATGAGTACGTAAGATATGTTTTGTTCTTTGGCGTTGGGAAATTGAGTTGGGAAACTCTGGTTTACATTAACTTTCTGAAAAAAGTGATTTCACTTTTAATTTTTTACTTCTAATGATTGAAGCCTTTATTTTTTATTACACTCGTAATTGAAAAGTTTGTTTGAAAGTGACTCTCAGCTCTTGGAGTGCTTGCACAATGCGCTTGCATGTAGTATGTTCTCCATATCTATTAACATCACTACACCTTCGAGAGAAGTTAATAAGGCATATTGACGTTGGAGATAAACTGATTGACTTAAGAGTTCTTCAATAAAATGCTATTTAGCGATCACTCATCAGTTCAAAAATTGAAAACGAACTGCAACCGCAACCAAGCTTAGATAGATTGCTCCTTTTATATTCCTTCCTAATTGGTATTCAAGGAATAAATAGAATCTGCTTGTGTTAATTAAAAATTTGCTGATTTTGCTTGTTATACGCCACACCATTTTCGATGCCGGGTGTACTAAGTGTGCGCGGACGATTGTAAAACTCAGAAGGACTTGAGATAGGCTCACCTTTTATTATGCCGATCATTTTTTAAATAAATTTCACTCTTTTTCTCTGTCTATCCATTTTTGTGTTCAACCTACAAATCGCAATTTACGAGATATTTTGATGAAATTTAGTACACTGACGTGTTTTCGCCCAACGATGCGCGCTATTGAAAATAGTTCGGAACGAACGACTATAACGCTTTGTTTTGATATATCGTTACAACAAAAAATATTGTAACGCTTAGAATTCCGGGAATAGTATTCGGCATTTTAAATTGGTGTGAAAACATTGGATCGAATGAGGCAATTTTTTGAACCCCTTGCCATGTACTCGTTCCTATGGAAAATGAATCTTTATTTGATAAAAACGACTAATTTTCAATACTTCTCGATGGAAGTCGGTTCATGACAATTATTTCGTACAAAAATTAGTCTTACCGAATTTGGCCCTCATAGAATTTTTGGATCTCAACCCATATAAGATTTTCTAATAAAATATAAGGCCTTATATACCAAAAAGGTCTAATTGTTAATACTTTACGATGAAAACTTGTCCTTGGCGAATTTGGATTACATAGATCTATTTCTTAGGCCGTACTATATATATGTGTATGTGCCTTTCACGGGCGCAGAGCTTAATTTGTGCTTTGTTACGTGTAAACAAATTAAGTTTTCTAAACTTAGACCATATTGTCGTTGGATTCTTCTCCAATATCAGGACTTTCATGAAAGTTTTGCATTTACATAAAAATAATGTCGAATTTTTGGTATATTATTAATTAAGCGATGTGAAGTAGGGTAATGGTGGCCTTGCACGACTATAACACTCTTACAAGTTTTTAATATAAAAACTTGATGTATATTAATAACGTGATTGTTATGTAGGAACATGCAGATTTTATATTATTATGAAAGAATTTTTTGTGTCACATTTTTTTACAATCAAATCCCGACATGGCAGTTTTGGGCAAAAAATAAATAAAATGCACTTTTTTACCATTCATATCATTCCTGTATGGATCACAATTCTGCACCTAGAACATGAAGGTAAACATTTTTTTGAAATATATTTTAATATCTCGTGAGAAAAAAGAGAATTTCTCTGAAGAATTGATTTAATAATGAAATGGCGTCGATTTGATTGTTTGTTGTTGTTGAAAGACCGTTCGGAAATCGGTCATAAAATCGACAAGTTTCAATTTATCGAAAAAAACCTATAACGTTCATTAAAGAAGTTTACTTTAAAGTCGGAGTTAAAACATTTACGCAATGGGGATAAAAATTAAAAGTGTGAGTGGTACGATAAACGCGTTTTGAGTTTCAATTTTGAGAAATTTTCTGTTTTTACCTATAGTCCGATTCATTAGCTACGACTACTACTACGTGCATGGCAGGCTTGCGTTTAAAATTGTTTTTTTCATCTGCAATTTCTGTTTGTATCAGCCCAATTAACCAGTGCACTCAAAATATGCATAATAAGGTTCCAAGACTACGCTTGGAATACCGCCGTGTTAAGTCTTTAATGTTCAAAATTTTAAGTAGCGATTTAGGTCAGCGATTTTTATGTAGAAATTTTTAAAATTGCATTTTTTTAATATGACGGCTGTTTCGAAATAAGGGCTTAGATAGGAATCATTTGTAAAGATGGTCCGCTCTAATCCAATTTCACCAAGTCTAGGATCCATCAATGTATCACATTTCATCATAATATCTTGCAGATTGTGGTCTGTAGGTCGAATGCAAAGACATTTGTGCACAAATTAAATAGAAAGATGGACAGACATGCTTAAATGGGTTCAGAAAATGATTTTAAATCATTTTACTGTTTTTTAGATTTGTATAATAAAAGCTGAGTCTAGCTTAAGCTCTGTTGTACACATGTCCACATGTCCACACAAACTTAATGTATCCTGTAGTATGTGTGGTTTATGAAAAAATGTGAAAGAAATCACAAGGCGACACGACCCCGTTGTGGCGTATTGCTGTTGCTTCTATTGCTATTATGTTTGTTCTTACATTTTATTTTCTATTCTAGGGAAACCATTACTTGCTAATCTTGAGTGGATGAGGAGTTATCTGATTGACGAAAAATGTATGTTTTATGTGAGAATCATTGCTAACCAGCAAAGCGCGGGCGAATTCATTTTCAAAGGTTTGGTTTTCGTTAGTTTCGTTATGGCTAGGATGTCCCTCCGGGGCTTAGAAATTTAACCACTAATTGACTAATAACAAGAGAAAGAAAAACGAAATGAAGAAATAATTACAGATATTAGATAGATACACGTATCACTTTATATAAAGCACAGCAGCAGCACTTGTCTTTCGGAAACTTCCTGCTGGACGCTGTTTGAAATAGACAGATGTTACCAAGAAACCCAATCATGTGTATATATATATATATACGTGTGATTAAGAACATGTAGTGAAAGGTACGTAATACTAAACTGAAATTAAAAGAGTTTTACGTTATGCTCACTAATACATACCGATATTGAAAAAAAGAAAAAGGTCACACACAGTTTTGCAAAATTGTCACCGCAAGTATACAGGGAAAACAAATACCACACATACAAAGCATCATTTAACTGCACATTTGGTTGCGATTAACACCGCAACAAAAATATTTGAAAAGACAATATGCAAGAATGTACGTGAAAGCTAGATTCATACATTTTTCTACACCTGGGCGTACATAGCATACAGATGAGCAATCGAGTGTACACATCTGCAGATTTTAGAGATACATGAAAATATTTAAGGATACCTCAGTGTTTGCTTGCTTTTTAAATAATTACGATTCGTACTTTACGCTGCAAGAGCGAAAGCATTTGTTGCCATTATTAAGAGCGTAGTGACGGCATTCGTATTTCGTATACATAAGATGTATAAATAAGTAATGACCGTTTTACTTTATATGGAAAAATTCATTATTCGCAAGAAGAGTAAATAAAAATATTTTGCATAAAGGATTGTATTACAGGAATTCCGTGTCGAAAGAACAACTAGTTTTGCAAGGCGCTTATTACTTTTTACTCATCGATTAGAATAGGTTTTAATCCAAAGTTGCAATATCTGATGAACACAGGGCATTTATAATAAACTATATCTGAACAGATTTTGTAATACGAAAAACCACGTGGTTATGCTGGTAAAGGTTTCTTCTTCTCAGTTTTCTTTGCGTAATCGTTAGCGTTCTTTAACAACGGTTTCGTTGAGGTGAAACAAGCCGTGACCTACAACAGCCAGCTCAGCTCATTGATATTAATGGTTCTCTTGACTTGAATCGCGGTTTTTTTTTTGCTATTCTGATAATGGATCGTGACTTAGCAACGCATCGTCGTGAATTAATCAGGGAAAGTAATAACTCCCGTCGCGAGGTGTTCGGCGCAGGTCTATTCAAAGTCCGAAAAAGTTGTGTTACCTTCTCTTAAGCTCAATAGCGTAAGGCTTTAGAATGGAACCTTCACATAACGTAATCGCGGCAAAAACCCGCAATGACTTGTAAGGTATATTCCTTCTAAACACAGTTCAAGCACACTTATAATACTCACCTTGACTTGAAATTTCCTTACGGTTAACCGTCAAGTTTGTGACTTTTTTCCTATTATCCTTTGTACAAGCTAAGATAAGTATCCAACAATCTGCAACCCTGTATAAAGCCTAAGAAATTCCTATGGATATGATAATGAACAGAAACATCTATCTACCTAAGTTCATTCACTCGATTTAGTTTAGCGTATTTATCACAGCACATACATCTGTTATATATAAATTATTTTATAATAGTTTAAGTGATATGCGTGCAGTTATTTAAAGCACTATTTTAAAAAGTCATTCACGTTCAAACATTGAATAGTTGAATATAAAGTAAACTGAAAGCAAAGATTATTGCATACGTGAGCAAATGTTCATATTTATGGAAAAAGCATACATACATACATACAACTAGCTACATTATTGCGCCAGAATTCAAAAGTAGTATAGATGTGTGTTTCTATTGCATTGTTTACAGATTATTATGCTTTCAGTTAGTCATAATTGCAATTACGGAGGGAAACCGCGACTCGTGCAGACATATTCAAGCAAGCGTAATTACTTGTTTTACACTTTATTTTTATCGTAATACAATTTCTTATTCATTTTCGCATAAAATGAGCACACGCAACATACGCAATCCCTATTGATTTAAAAAAAAAAAAAATTGCCAATTTTCACTTCTCCATCTTGGATTCAATTCTCATTACATTTTCCCACGGATACTCTTATTAAAGTTTAAAATATTTTCAAAAGATTTTCAAAACTCCTTTCGAAAAACGATTTTTGAGATTTTTTCTTCTAGTTGAAGGAAAAAATGCCGAGCCTATCTCTAAGCTTTAGATAAATGTGTACGCATTGGATTATTAGAATACAACACCATACGGACGGATTGATTTGATAACTATCTTTAAATATGGCGTGTGTTGCCAACGCATTAGTAAAACAATGGTGACAATCTGGGATGCTGAAGCTACGGTATTGTATTGTTGCGTAAAATGACATTTGTGATGTGATGTTGTATTTATCCGACTTCTTTTCAAATTAATTTCGTGCCACAGAATCCTGAATTTTAGGGTAGCACAGGAGGTCTTTTTACAAAACATTTACAAGCACTTATGTTTACAATGCTTCTTCTGGTCTTGCCCGTTCGAATGTTACGGTTCAACTCTCTTGACTCGACCAACTTTGCCCGCTGCACCTATTCTACTTGTATACCTTCTTATAAGCAAGTTACGTACCTTAATTGTGACGAATTGTTGTTAATCTTTCTGACAATCGTCAAGCGCATGAGCGCATGAGGCAGATCAAGCGTCATGAATGTGTATTTCGTTTTATATTTCATTTTTTGGAAAATGGGGTTCTGAGAAGTGCGAACAGTTTTCAGTGAAACCAGGAATGGTGCGATTTTCGCAACAATCCTTTCAAAACAGCTGACTCTTCAGGATCAACTAAAAACTGTAGCGTTTTTTAAAAAATTTGGATGCTTGCGGCGAATACCATTAGTTTTATTTATTAGATTTACCCTAAAAACGCTGCAATGGCATTACTTTCATCGCATGGTAAGATAGCAAATAATTAAGGAAAGCAAGCGCTTTAAAAGCATAAAAAGTGAGGTTTTTTTGTCGGTAATTTTTTCAGGACGAAAGTAAAAGTAACAGAAGAATGATGTTGAGAAATGTTATTAAGAACACATTCAAGCATTCATCTTCAAAGTAAGGTACTTTGAGGTAGGCAGTGTCGCTAGTCCAAATCTAAAGTACAATAAAAAAAAAAGGTACATTTAATCGACATCCTTATAGTATTGTGTACTTCTACCAATCGTCGCTCGGCTTAAAAAACAGAATTTATTTAAAATCGTCATCATTTCTTTTTCAAATCAATAGTTTTAGAAAACTCTACACACTTCACTGGATATTGCGAAAGAGTTCTTAAGTGTTTTAATTTTTTGCGATACATAGGAACATGGCCAAGGAGTTGCTAAAAAATATGCTTTTGGGAGAAAGAATATTCGAAAAGTTTCTTAAGTACCGCAACTAATTTTTGGTGAGGACCCTGACTTTTGGTAAATAAATTTTAGAATGCGATCGTGAGTTTAGCTTCTGATAAGAAAGCATTACTCTTCAATTGTAATACGCCATTGAATGAGAGTAACGGCTCAATAATCGCAAGGCTCGAGAGTAGTGATGAAAGTGTCAACGCTCGTGAGTAGTATAGGAATGACAGAGTTGGCAGTTTGTGGTCTTCAAGTAAAAAATGTTGGGATTCATCAAAACGACTGCCGGAATGTCATGCAATTTTGATACGTTTCGTCCGACACCTAGTACTATCTAAAAACAAGTAGGAAAATTAAGTCTGGTCGGAACCGAAATTTTTATACCCATTACCGTTATCCTAAAAAAGAGAAAAGAAGTAAAAGAACAAAATTTTCATGCTCTATAATATGGAGTGGGCGCAGGTGATTTTTTCTATTTTCAAAATAAAACATTTTGTCGTATAGGCATGTGACAGGTCCTTTGAAAAGTTTGCAGGCGATCTCTTCATTTTCGCTAACGGAAAAATGTTTACCACAAATACTACAAGGTTACGTAAATAGACAGATGGACAGAAGAATAGGCGGACGTGTTCAGGTGCATTCCCAATTTGAAACTGGCCAAGAATGTATACATTTTATAGGGTTTTTGAAGGTTGTTTCTGCGCGTTCTCAGGGTATTGAAAAAGTAATTCAATTTTGATACACTATAATATTGGGAAGGCGTGGCCAATTTTTTCCATTTTTTTGCACAATTGCTACAGCATAGCCCATAGAGTATGCCTTCAAATTTTTGTATATTTATCTGCTATAGGTTATGAGTAATGAGCAAAAAAAAAATTTTTTTATTCCTTCGAAAAGCAAAGTTGTTCTCAGTTTACGTAATGCTGTGGGCATGTCCTTCTTCCGATTTGGCCCATTTTCAATACTAATCTGCTTGCAACAACTTCTAATGTGTCTGTTGAATTTGAAATCGATAGTTTCATTTTTGCGGCCAGGAGAACGTTTAAAACAGACATTACACAGGCGGACAGATGGACAGACGGACATGTTTTAATTCATTTAGAATTTGATGCCGATCAAGAATATATACTTTGTGGAGTCTCTGATGTTTTCTCCTGGGCGTTGCAAAGGTGTTGACAAAATGAATACACTTCTTATAATGAATTTGTCAATAGCCATTGTACGATTTTATTGAGTGATATATTGAAGTCTTTTTAAGGTAAAACGTGCTATTGTCCGACTATATCTATTAGAAAGAATATATAGAGGGCGAGAAATGGCGAAAAGTATCTTTTTTCCAGCGAGTAAAATGAAAGATTGAAAATTGCTGACCTACACACACACACACACACACACACACACACACACAATCATGCTCAATACAAATATTCCCTTTTTATATAAAAAGAAAAGCCGGATGTGAGTTTTTTAAAAAAGTGAACTTCAATTCGATATTTCGCAGGAAAAGCGAGTTCGATTGTAAATGACATCTCAAAGAAAGTGATTTTTTGATTTTTCTGCGTAACGTACGCATCTAGCTTCTGGTATATTCTGGTTTTTGAAATTTTACTCAACCGATGCCGTCTCTTCGATTGCTCAATCATAAGTTGAATTGAGTTTTTCATCATCAGTCTCATTGCGTTTCTCAAGGACCTATGCATATGTAGTATGAGAAACATTGATTTAAGTTTTGTTAAAACAGCGCTACAAATGTTTTTTTCCTTGAACTATTTTATATCAGAGTTATTTCAGATATCACTCTAAGTTGTTTATTTGTTAATTTATTTATGTCATTTTTTTTTATTTTTTTTGATTTTATAATTTTGGTAAAATGTCTATTACTATGAAAGTATAGAGGATTTTTTCTGATGATTGACGGCAGTTAACTGAGCATAGCCTGTACTGCCTTTTTGAAAATTGAAAGGTGTATTTCAAAACCATATATATATATATGTATATATAAATATTACGCCAGACATTTTTAACAAGGCCATAATAACTGAAATACTTGAAATAATTACAATATGACGCAATCTAATGAATAGGCGACAGTATGTAATTTATTCTTTTTAACAGCAGTTTGCAAAATATCTCACTGGCACTAATTTTTCGCCTGATTGTCGTTTTCAAATAATCATTTCGCTTTGACGTTACAAAAAATGTACGTTTGCTCGATTTGGTTAAAAGCAATTTGGCATATTCCTGCCAATTCCATATAATAGCTTTCATGTGAGGCAAGAGTAAAAATCAAACTGCTTGCAATTGTTTGAATTTGGTTTTTTTTTTTAATTAATAAGAATATTTTAATTAAAATTCATATCCCGCGTCTATTTTCGGTCGGTGAAAAGCTTTTATACTGTGCGAACCTTGTGGTAAAAGGTATATTAAATTTATGCGGATGGACTTAAGATTTGTTTATATCGATCAATTCAATCTCATCTTGAATTCTGTCCATCAAATTTTTCGTTCCATAATATTGAACATATTTTGATGGAATTTGATACCCTAACGTGTTTTGCCTCAAAGATGAACACTATAGAGAATTGATTGGATCGGATTATTTAACGATCGCACTCGATGTAAAACGTTCTCTTGAAAAACTCGTTTAAGTAGCAAAGGTTTGGCGTAATAAATTGATGTGAAAAATTTTGATCGAAGGCATTAATTATTTAATCCCTACTATATAACGATTCCTAAAAAAGAGGTTAACCTTTATATGTTGAAAATGTTCTTTTTTATTTTAAGATAAAAAACGTCATAATAAGAATTTGACGTTGAAAACAAGCTAAAACATTATATTTAGGCAACACCGACTATTAAATACCCTACACTACTTCGCCTTGCTCGTTTTGGTGATAAAGTTCTAAAAAGTACGCATTATTTTCATATATCGCAAAGCTATAATTTTCTTGAAAGCCCGCACATTGGAAGGCTAGACTTTCTCTCCATATAAGAGTTTCCGTTTCGCGATAGCACTTATATATGTTGTGTGATCTAAATTCACTACAGTTTATTTTTTGGCTAAGATGTTACTATGAATTCATTTTCATGATAAAAATTAATCCTTTTTCCGAAGGACTTACTCATGGAACATCTTATATGGAGTGGGGTCACGAAATAGGCCCATAAGGTGCTAACTAGGTCCACTTCATTGTGTCATTTAATTACTACCACAATTCCTATAACATTAAGGCTTTTTTGGGTTTATGTTTCATGAGAATCCTTATATGCTTCCATATCCAAAATATATACCTACATGGTTCAATTTCGGTAAGGTCGATTTTTTGCAGTTGGAAAAGGTCGAAAAAGGGAACAGATACGAACCATTTTTAATAGCGCTTGTTCTTGGGTCAAAACACGTCACTGTATCATTAAAATATTTCATCAAAATATTTCCAAAATTGCGGCCTGTAGCTTGAACACAAATTTACAAGGACAGACATCAGACGGACATTTGGAAAGACAGACAGACAGGCTTAAATCAATTGAAATTATGATTTCGAATCGATCGGTATACTAAAAGGTAGGTCTATCTTAAGCCCTTTTGCGTGTTACATACGTCCGCACTAACTTAATATATTCTGTACCACAAGTGGTGAGAAATTTTCCACCCCAAAGCATGTGAAGGTTCTCATGCGCCATAAACCTTTGTGTAGCAATAAACTCTAACACTTAGTTCCTTATGGGAAAGATAGGTGAAGAATAATAAAATCTTTGACAAGAAAATTAATTTCGCTAAAAATGGACAGTCAGTGCATGTTTTTCATCCGCTTCCCTATGAGGGCTACAAGTGTGCACTTATTTCGAAACAAAGTATAAGTTTTGGTATTTTATGAACTGAAGAACGGTGTGGGGCGTATGAGGCGAAGTGATGTAGAGCATTTAAAGATCCATCTTGACCGCCCACGATGTTTTCAATTGGTTTACTCTACAGTGTAAGAGTTATTATCTGGGATTGACAAAATTTATTCTGATAGGGTTTTTTTTCATAATCTCCTTCTCAGGATAAAACAAACAAATAGTTATTTAATATATGCTGGAGCCGGTCATTATTTATGGTTATAATATTCCACCTGACTTCAGCTAACGATGTATATATGTGTACATAAATGTCTTGCATAGCTTATTGCAAGGGCACACTACATTTTTGAACGAATGCACACAACATCCAAAAAGACTTGACCGACTATACCGACCAATAATTTTGTGAATTAATTTAAACATTTTTGTACGCCAGTCTGTCTTCCTGTTCGATGTCTGTCTGTGTATTTTTGTTTTCCTGGATAGTTTGACTGACATTTTATGGGCCAGAAACGAATCCTTGTAATTTGCATTATTAATGAGATAAATATTTCACATAACCAGTCCCGGAAATATTCTTGTAGTCGGCGAATTTACGAAGGTAACGATCACTGAGATCAGAGTAATTGGTAATCGATGTAGGATTTAGAAAGATGTTAGTGGGATTCACAAACTTTAAATGGATAGGCAAAAGATACACGTATGGCATCTTTGGTAACTTTTTTGATTCGACTCAATTTTTAACTCGCTTTACTATTGCCTCGCTTCGCCTTCCGGGCTTTTAGCGCCGTAGTTTATGCTACGTAATGACCCGGTACATTTCTTTAACGAACATTTGAAAGGCTACGTTCTAAAATCGATATCTGCACTAATGGGTGTTTAGATAGTTTACGATCGAAATGAGCAAAGACACCATTTATTGGAGAGAGAGAGAGAGAGAGAGAGAGAGAGGAAGAAGATTCATTCCTTTCTTTCTTTATGCTGTTTAGCATAAATTAACCGATCACAATATTATTTGGGCCACATTTCAGAATAACAGAGAAATAAAAGATAAAAAGCGATTTTTCCCCAAATCGATTTACTTACCAATTATATCGCGTTCAATTAACTGATTGGAACGCGTTCAATTATAGGCAAACTAGTTTACTTGTCTTCAATGATTTTATTCTTCTTTTTTATAATGGTCTCCTTTATGACGGAAGTCTTGCTTACTTCATTTGCTAAAGAACTGGCGTTTATTAATTATTTCCGTGAATTCTTAGAATAATTTTTGGAATAAGAGATTTTTTAAATGGGAGCAAACAAATATGATTTCATCTTGAAAGATAATGAACGTTCATTCGTTCCATCGTTTAAATATATTTTCGCGCAGTTCCAGCAACAATGGTGATAAATGATTAATAAACACTTTTACCTAAAATTGCATTAGATCCACTAATTCATAAGAACGCATGTACATACAAAAAAAAAAAAAAAAAAAATATATTCATCATCATCGTGAACATTAACAGCTAGCGTTGTGATTTTGTTCTTAATCCTATAGCATGAATAAATTTTTTATGATTTACTGCCCCTTAAAGGCACACATTTGCGCACAAAACTGGGTATATATTTTTGTACTCTACGCTACTTGTGATACAATTATACGCAACATTCAAATGAATCTGAGATGCACCGAACTTTTGTTATAACTAGCAATCGAATTATCGCCTGAACGGATTTGAGTTCGTCTGGGACGCCTGCCCGTCTGTTTGTCTGATATTAGTATCAATGCGTTGTCTTTGTGCTCAGCCCGTAGGCGTTTGGGCGACGAACGTATCTGATTGTATCCATATATATGTGACGGGCACCTTGCTTTCCCTCTTGTCCTCTGCTTTCACGATGTCCTCATATGAAGGGAATTTCCAAGTCCAAGCCGAATACGATTTTAACATATGAAACGTGCAGGTGGCCGCCATATATGACAAAGCTTTACATACGCGAAAGGTATATAATCTGGTATATTGTGTGGTAAGATCCATAAGGGATTGCATAAGGCGTAGTGATGTAGAGTATTTGTTGGCCTGCCTTACCCGATTAGACCATTTTAACTTGGCTTTTTATTTTAGAAAATTTATGCATACTTAGGAGGAAACGTAAAAAGAGATAGATAGAAATACCGAAAAAAAAAAAAAAAATAAATAAAAAAATGAAAACAAAACTGTGCAACATTTGTGTGGAAAATGGAATATAAAGGAAAAAATTCATATAATCTTTGAAATTTATGTTACAAGGTTGCCTGTCTTTCACAACTAAATGAGGTTGTGGATTAAATTAGATTATAATTACGATTATAGAGATGATAAAATGTTATTTTGTTCATCCTATACGTACGTAAACGCAAGAAAATCACTTTAGTAGAAATGTTATATATTTGTGAATAAAATGTTTTTTTTCTTTTAATTTCCTTCTTTTCTTTTTTTCTTTTTTTTAAATTATTTCGCGAATTTCGTTAGCAATCGCTCTTTAAATTACTTAACGTGAACACTTAAAACGTATTCGTTTGCATTTGGCTCGACTCTATCGATAAAGTTTTAGGAAAAAAGAAAAAGAAAGTATTTTCGTATACCGTTGCAACGCATAAGATTTCCACAATCATATGTCATTTTAAGTCAAAGGATTCAATTTCTATTGCATTTTTTTTCTTAAGCATATTCCCAGGCTTCAGTTTC